>JAPPVO010000016.1:68510523-68769848 GCA_030407325.1 Camellia japonica | reverse complement strand
CGGGGCATTAATGCCCCTGAATTTCGGGGCACATACTAGAATTGTCATGTAAAATTTCTTTCACGTATACTAACTTACTTTGTTTGGCGTTATGAGATAAAATATGACATGACTAACTTAATATATACTATAATTTTTAATTTGTCAGAACACAACATGATATTTTAAAAGAATCTAATAAATTTTCACTGTAAATTGAATTTTAAAATGTCCATTTGCTTTAAATGACTTTGTTTTTAAGGAAAAATACCTAAATGTACTCTCTGAGAAAAACTTTGTGGTCCATGAATAACAACCGTCTCATGGAATTTGCATAGTTAACCTAGTATGATTTTCGAAATTTCAACACACTGCATTCACGATCTAGCAATCGATTACTTATTATTGCTGTTGTTGTTAGTATGGTGGTGTGTTGTTGGCCTAGTAGCGATAGTCGAAGGAATGCTGAGAATTAAAAAGTGAAATAATATGCTGATATCAATGTAAGTGACATTTATTTCAATTGTGAAGTTCTTAAGTTCGATTTCTCTAGATATTGACATTGATGAAAGTGTAATTACTGGGCGTGTCCTATACTTAGAATTGTTTTTAAACTTTTTTACAGAGTTGAATGTTCAGTTTAATGTAATCCATCTATAAATGATTTCTTATCGATTTACGGAAAAAAAAAAAAAATAGGGGGGGACCAGATTGTGTGAATAAATGAATTCAAATAAATTTTAATTAAATAATTTTGTGTCTATCATCATTATGCAAAACGATAAATTTTTCTTAATAAAAAAGGGAAACAAAAGCATGAATCATCATTTCCAAAGTCTGACTAGGTTTTTTTTTTTTTTTTTTTTTTTTTTTTTTGAAATTGGTCGGTTGTTCAAACACTTCAACTATGCATTCAAGGTCTGCTGATCATATTATATATAATGCCATAATCTGTGTGTCTTTTGCATGGTTTCCACATTCTTCTAGGAATTTTCACAGAATAATCTTTAAAACATTTTCCCAAGCCCTAAAGACTGTTTGTTGGTGGGTGAGACACCTCTACACTCACCTCCAAAAACCCTATTATAACCCTTCAAAAAATCAAAATAAAGCAAAGTTCATTTGTAATACATAGAAAAAAAAAGTGGGCATTTTTGTAATTTTACAATACAATCGAATCACCCCAGTTGGAGACCTCTTTGGTGTGTTGTTAGCACTGCATATTTTGCCAGTCTATCCCTTATGCTCATTACTTGTCCACAAATTAAATCATACCTCTCTCTCTCTCCTCTTCAAACTTATCCCAAGAGAAGAATGGCCAACACTATACAAACCACCTTACTCTTGCTGCTCTTCACCTTCATTTGTGCTGCACTTGCCATACAAGGTCAGGTTGTGCTAACCCATATCTAGTTCTCTTTTTATTAATTCCACATGCTTTCTTGCTTGGTTCATTCTAAATTTTGTTCTAGGAATCATATTTCTAGTGTGTGCTTCTTCTTCGTTGTTCTGTTTCTTCTGGGCTTTTTGTCATAGCATTTTTCAGTAGAACCTCTGCTAGTTCTCAGATGTACCAATTTGTTCTCTTAGCTTATTTTATATCAATGTGTATTAATGGGAAAACTTTATTCATACATGAAATTTATACAGAAGACACGACAAGAATGATGTTACAGTACCATTTTTGCAAATATAAGTCACTGTTGTTTTATTTTTAAAGTGAAAGGTTTCATTGAGCCATATCATTCTGTTTTAAATTATGTATTATATCATTACTACAAGTTTACTGCTGAGACCAAATGCCCAAAAAAAAAAAAAAAAAAATTGGACTCAATACTAGCCTAGAATGGAGTTTGTGAGATTCCAAACTATGTTTCTTCTCCTCCCCTCTTCATGACCACCAATGAAGCTTTCATGGGGTCTCCATGCCACAAATTATTATTATTATTATTATTTTTTTTTTTTTTTTGTAATTTGTATATTTTGTTTGCTTTTGGTGACGTGGGTATTCTAGACTGTACCCCGACTAGTCCTGTTTGGATTGGCCCGGATTATGGAGAAAGATTGACAAAATCTTATCAATTTTGTAATTTAGCCAATTAGTCTAAACCTCTCTCATGTGTTTGGTTTAAAGATTTGGTGAGAAATTTGAAAAGGTAAATGAAAAATGTAAGTCAAATATGAATGAAACATAACTATATTTCACACATTTTCACACACTTTTTTTATTTCTCTTTCCAAATTTATATCCAAACCTATAAACCAAGCACAGCTTTAATATCTCCCATTTTGTATCCCACCTCCATCTTGGAATTCAATAGTCTCTCACACGGAGGATTTCATCATGTTTAAACCCCAATATTTCTTACCCAAAAGTAAAATTATGTAATTTGTTAGATTATTAATCTAATCCCAAAGTTATATCCGTCCAAACAATTATGACCATTGAGTAATTATTGAGCACAAATGCTGGATGGCCAAGAAGGTGGCCAAGTGCTTCATGCCCCAATCTGTTTACTAATTTACATTTGGATATCTCTTTGATGTTATTCAACTTCTCTACTTGTATGAACTTTTTTTCATCTGACATTTGGTGCTGCAGGGTCCAGAATTCAAGCTGAAAGAGAATTTCACCAGCAGGTCAGGCAAAAAAAAAAAAGAACAAGAACAAGAACAAGAACAAGCATTCCTTGAAAATCATAGCTCAGTCTTATTTTCAACCAAAAAAATTCAAAACGCACTGAATTCAATCACAAAAACAAACACGAACCCTCTCACATAAATTGGATCTCCACGAAGAGAGTTATCTCCAATTTTGTGATTGAATTCAATGCAAGTAGAAGAGTTGAGTTTCGATTAGTGCTCTAACTTGGTCATTGTTGTTGGGGGGCATGTAGGGAAGCAGTGAAAAATGGATGAACAGGAATGCAAGAAGGTTGATGATAGGATCAACAGCACCAACTTGCACATACAATGAATGCAGAGGTTGCAAGTATAAGTGTAGAGCAGAGCAAGTCCCTGTGGAGGGAAATGACCCCATCAGTAGTCCATATCACTACAAATGTGTTTGCCATAGGTAATAAATTCAAATCAAATCTTTAATAGAGAGAACTAAGGGAAAGTTGGCTTGGTTCAATTTTGTGGAATATCTAAATCTCAAAGAACTCAGAGCCCCACATTAATATTTTGCTACACCATTTTGGTAGTACTAGTTAAATTATGAGTATTGTCCAATCAGCTCTTGTAGTGTCCTAGATTCAGAATGTTGGAATGTTGCGAAGTATAGTGTCTCCAACACTATACATAATCAACAGTAATTTTATAAAAGTGATGAGTACTCGAAATTTTATTGAGAAAAATAGTGTATGGTTTAAGGTTGTTTGTTACAATTTAAATGATGTGTTTATAACTTATTCTAATTTCGAAGTTTGTATCAAACTGTTTATTGTGATTTTCTCCATTGCATATTATATCATCCAATGATGAGTGTAATAAGTTTTTTTTAATTTTAATTAGTTATAAATTTACATTCATAATTCATAACCATTAGATATGTAATGGAAATCTTCCATTGCATACATGGAATGGAGAGAATCAAATTTATACAGGCTTCTATTTATAGTTTGTTAGATAGAAACAGCTGGGGGAAAAAACTTAAAAAAAAAAAATTAATTATGTGAAAGTTAGGGACATGATACTTCTAGATTTCTATTATTATTATTATTATTATTAGTTTTTAATTTGCAATAAGCTACGCTGAACAATGTCTTAGATTCATTCAAATTATGGATCCCACCACAAGAGAGTTAAATATTGACAATGTATGACTTAGATTCATTCAAAGTATAGACCCTACCATACCAGAGTTAATTCGAGCCACATTCCCAATAAAATTCTACAATTACTACATAATTATACCACAAAAATATAGCCAAAATAAGCATATGAAAGCCCAGACCCAACCCATATGAATATTCTTGATATTTTCTATGTTTACATACAAAATATGAAAAATTATTGGGTGTAGTATTGTCACGTGATACCTTCAATCAATTATAAATGTCTATGCCGTTATCTCAGTATCTCAATTACCAACATAAATGTATAGACCCACGAAATCAATTGGAAAGGAGGAGAGAACCAAGTGCACATACCCTCAGTTCACAAAAAAAAATTGCTCAATAGATAGGTATTTTCTATGATTTAATTATATTTACCTAGAAGTAGTGTTGTAATCCTTAGTGAAGAGAGCTGTAACTTCATATAAAGCTATATTTTACTGAGGTGTAAGAACATTTCTAAGTTATTTGACAGAGTAACTAAAAGGATTGATCACTGGAAATGTACTTCATTTGAGAGAGAGAGAGAGAGAGAGAGAGAGAGAGAGAGAGAGGATTATGAGTGAGAAAAGTGAGGCAGTGCAGTAGGGGCACATGGAAGTGGTCCCAAGAGTAATATATGCATAAACCACCAATGGCTCTCACATGGGAGCACCTTGTTTGAATCAACTTATTTTCAATTAGTACAAAAATGGCAGAATTGAGACTGAAGCTATACGTAGAACATATATATATACAAAGCAAAACACAAACACTCCAAACTCCAATACTGTGCTCAATTGCACTTCAACTTCATGCAATCTTATGGTACATACACATAGATAATATAGCATAGTAAAGCTACTATTTACATCCTCAGGTTGGTACATTTACTCTCCACAATCAGCTCCGTTCCATACATCATTTTTCCATATTCTTTTTATGAGTTTTAATTCAGGCCTACATTGATAATTCAAACCGTCTATCTCGTAGGTCTCACAATAAAGGTCATTCATACAAAAAAGTTAATTTCATCAGACAACTATAAATATGAAAACAAATCGCATTTTACTTTATAAAATAGATGATTTAAATTTAATTATTGTTTTATAAGCAAAATACGATTTGTTTTTGTATTTACAATTTTCTGATAAAGTTGATTTTTGCATGGATAACCTTTATTATGGGAACTACAAGATAGGCGGTTTAGATTGGCGATGCGGGTTCAGATTGAAACCTATAAGAAAAGTATAGAGAGGTATAGAGAGATGGGCTATGGAGTAAAACTTATCCCATTTGTTTGGCCTTTTAGAAGAGGGGATTGATTTAACAATTTGTGAGACCCATCAAAATCATGTTTAGTTGCATTAAAATGTTACATGACTATTAGTCCAATTGGACTACCAAGGGTAGGATATACCCATTGGGGAGATGGGATTGTTAATTCAATCCTCTTAGGTTGAAAATAAAATTTTAATATTATTATGTTTTAAATAATTTATTGGTGAAAGAAATATTCAAAAATTTTAATAAATACTATTTTTTTTTATATATTTAGTGAATTTTTAAATTATTTTTAAGCAAAATTTATATTTTTTTAGAACAAAGAAATAATAATTATAATATTAAAAAATATTAATTTTATATATTAATACTATCTATATATATCATTACTAATCCGATAGTGTACAAATAAACACTCTTTATCCTACATCTTCAACATAATATCGCCATATTAATAATTTTCTCACTAAATCCCACCGTACTATTAATCCCCTCCATCCTATAAAGCAAAAAAACGTAACCTAAGGGTAAAATGTTCAATTAATATTACTATTTCATGTCCTTGTAATACATTTTTCACTGCCATTGCTGTTGAAATTTTCAAAAATTCCCCACTGATTTGTGGTTTACTTTTTCTGAACCCCTTGTCAATTTTCCCTTATATATGTACTAGCGAATTATCCACACCTAAATGCACTCCCAATACAATTTTGTCACAGTTAAAACCAATTACACTTGTGCTATTGGCACCCTCTGTCCCCAGTTTATTCATAGATCATTAAAAAAAATCAAATTAGTAACAAAATTTCAAATAGGAAAAAAGGTTGTACACAACTAAAATATCAATTTTAATTTATTAAAAAAAATTATGGCCTATTGTATAATTCATAGTATTATTAAAAAAAAAAAAAAAACAGAATTAAAACTGTAAATTAGTTCAATAATTAATTAAGAAATCACCATTCCCTCTCATTTCAGGGAACCAAATGGGGAATTTTACAATAGAAATCGTTAGGTATCATTTGAGAGAGAAATGCTTGGGTAGGTGAAGAGCGGGCTAAAATCAAAGGAAACTCACCTAAGGAGATGAAGGCAAATATTAGATATGATCAGAAATCTAATTCTTGAAGAAGATGGCACCAAAGAGAATGAAAGAGGAAATGTGTGAGGGGAGCGTAGAGTGAGATTTGAGCAAAGGTGTGCTGAATTTTGAAATTCAAAGAGTGGTGGCGATTTTCTTAGGAAGAGAGGAAAAATAGGTCAAAAGAGAAGTAGAGGCGTAATTAAAGAGGAGACAAAAGAAATAAAAAATACGACATTGATCTCAGCCATTGAATCTTCCCTTATATGTTTTTAATCCTTGATGAAACATACCCCAGAGAACATTTTCAACCATTAAATTGAATTAATCATAACTATTTAATGTGATGTTTAGGGTAAAATTTAAAATTCTCCTGCTTCATTATATAGATAGCGATAGATATATATAATATGATGTGATGAGATAAGATTATGAAATGATAATGAGATGAGATGAGATGAGATATGAAGTGATGATGTGATATGAATGGCAACGGAAATGGATTCATGGTTAAGGATAATAAAATTGGTAGCTCTTTTAATTGGTGAAATTTTTAATTTTTTATACTAAAAACAAAAAGGATTTTGGCAAAATTATTTAAACTTTTGTCATTGAAGTTGTTCTCTACTTACCGTAAATAAAAAATTAATATTACAAAAAGTTGTTACTCCTTTTATGGCTAAAAGTTTAATTTTTTATACTACGGGGAAGAAAAAAAAAAGACTTTGACAAAATCATTGAGACTTTTACAATTGAAGTTATTTTTCAATCACCATAAATAAATATTATTGTTACAATAGATAGAGATCTCTTGATTTTTAACCTCGTTTAGCATGCATGCAAAATTTAAAAAAAAAAAAAAAAAAAGTTTATTGTTGAAAATTCTATTCATTAGTCTTGTAAGAAAATGACACTTTTGGCAACTTTCATTTTTTAATAATTTTTTAATTTTTAAAATTTTTTATGAGATGAGAAGAAAATAGTTAATTTGGTAAGCTGTTTTTTAAAAAATAACAAAAGTACTGAATTCCACTTATTTAATTAATGAATATCACGTCGGGTGCCACATGAATTTGCTTCATCATCACTCTTTTAGTTGAATAGATAATTGTAAAGAAAAAAATAATCGATCATTATATATGATATGATGTGATATTTTAACTCTTTTTTATTTTTTCTTTTTGCTTTTTGACTTTTGTATAATTTTTTGATTTGATTTTTTGACTGAACAAATATAAAAATAAGGGTGAAAAAGGCATCTAAAGAGAAAAACCACGATTCACGGGGGACGAAGCCATGGGCTGCATTCCCTCTTTAATTAATAGTAGGGCAAAATTTATTTTATCACCTTCCAGTTTGAGACCAAAACATTTTACTTATTGTTATCAAAACATTTTACTTATGATTTAAATATAATTAGAAAGTCTTTATGTGATTTTAGACTAAAGTATAATTATTAATACTATTAATTATAGATATAAAATATTATAATACGCTCAAACCTTATATATATATTTGTTATTTTCTGTCTCTCTGCTCTCTCATACACGTAATTTATAATGTTTAACATTAATTAAATTAAATCACAATTAATTATAAATATTTAATTATTTTTTATAATTCTCAACGCTTTATTCTAGTTTTAATTTAATTATATTTTATATGAAAATTAATTCTAGATATTTAATTATTTATCATAAATCTTAACTTTTTCATCTAATTTTAATTAATTATATTTTAGATCACAATTAATTTTAAATTCTTAATTATGTATTGTAATTTCTAACATGTTAATTTAATTATATTTTAGATCAATTATTAAATATTTTATATTTTAAATCAATCGTTAATTATATTTTATATTTTAGATTAATTCTTAATTATATTTTAATTTATTTTATTTTAGTTAATATATTAATCTAATTTAGGCTTGGACAAAATAGAAGTAAAATTATCATTTTATTATATAAATTTCCATTTTTTTTTTCAGAAAACCAAACTCTAAAAAATAGCATGTCTGATACATTTTCTATTAATTTGGATGAAAAAATTAACGGTAACACTTTAATCCAAAATCACATAAAAACTTTTTGATGAAATTTGAACAATAGTGAAAAATCTAAAAAACCCAAGATATTGATTTGTGATTATATTTCAATTTTAAATAACGAATGACAATCTTAATCAAACAATCAAATACAAATCTACACAACGATTTAACGTAGAAAAATCGCTATTGAAGTGCCTCCAATTGTGATAAAAAAAAAATCACTGGTCAAAGTCACAAAACAATCTACTAAGAAGACAAAAAAGAATTACACAAGTGTACTCTCAATTACCTAACGAATCCACACCCGAATTGAACTAACCCCAATGTGTTTCTTCTAACACCGTTTTCACCTCAGAATTGTCTTGTCCAACGTTGAATCCACAACGCTGATGTCGAATCCACGACGATTAGCCACTCCGGAATCAATCAAAACTTGAGGCTCAAGTTTCCCGGAATCCACCGAAAAACAACTCTCTTTTTGTGAATAAAGGAAAACAAAAAAACCCTTGATAATGTTGATATGAAATTCACGGATCCATTGATCACTCTTAAATCATCAAGAAAACACTCACAAAGCATCCTCCAATATGAAACACTTTGTATCTAATTTCTCTTTAAAAATATGGACGGCCTCAATCCTAGAAACAGCGAATAGTGTACGTTATAGAAAACAGAATCACACAGATCGCTCGAGCGCACATTTCGCCGCTCGAGCGGTATGACTAAAAGCAGTGCAAAACATATAGATTAACCGCTCGAGTACAACTTTAATCGCTCGAGTGGTAAAACTTTCTTTCCAGAAGTTCAAGCGTTCTGCAAAAATACTGGATGATTTATTTTTTCACTCAAGCGCACAAATGACCGCTCGAGCGGTCAAATAATTTTGATTGCATTTTTGCTTTTTGTTTCGGGGGCGTTGCTCCTCGATCCCCATACTTAATCAACGAAATGGTAATTATGAAAGGATTGAGATTACAAACTCTTCTGTATAGGCACAATTCGGATTGGATTCTCATCTAAAAACTCATAATCTCACAGAAATAAAATATCGAATAAAATTATAACTGAAAGGAATTTTATCAAACGAGATTAGCAATTATAAAAACCTAACAAATAGGAAATAAAATACTTGAGATATGCACATGTGATGTACGTCATAAAATATGTAGTATAAATATAGTTGTCAAATTCGTCAATTATTGGAGACATTTATGGAAGGGAAATGCTAAAAACAATCTTATGAATGAGCTACAGTTAGTGTTAGGAAATGTTTATAAAACATATTGAATGTATAAAGAATGAACAAAAATTTATGAAATATGTATTGAAATTATAAATATTTTGACACTATGTGATTTTTATTGACAAGTAAATATTAGATATGACGGTAATACTATATGGCGGCATGACTATCCAATGAGGAATCTTGATTTACGATAAGAATTACAATAATGTTGTGTTTGTAGAAAATAATATTTGTTTACTTCTTTTTGTGACTTTTATTGGCCAATAATATCACGTAAGATGATATCACTATTACATTCAATATATTCTTTTAACAACTCTTAAAACTATCATTAGAGCATTCCCAACCTTTTCCCTATTTATTAGCTAAGATGGGAAACTGACTAGCAAAATCAATGCTCCTACAAACTCCCTAAACAACTCCCCATTTTAGGAGTCGTACAAAATACTCACTAATGTAGAGAGTCTTTCCACAAATCAATTCCAACAGCCCTTCCTTCTGTTCTCTCTCTCTCTCTCTCTTTCTGTGACAGCCATGGCAGCAACTCTTGCGGGAAAAAAAAATACAGAACCAATTCTTTTTGTGGTGGGATTGAAAAATGTACGCGTCATGAAGTCATTGATCAGTGTAGAAAGTGAAGAGAGAGTGTGTGGAGAAGAGAAGAAAATTAAATATTATCTTAATTTAAAAATAAAATATGAAAATAAATATTTAATAGAAATAGATAAAAAAAAAAATAGGACGTATTGTTAGAGTATATATTTAAAAAAGTGATTCCTTAAAATAGAAAATGTACTTTTTAACTAAAGAAAAATGTTTGGTGGCCCAAAAAGTTTGGCTCAAATTTGGCTCAAATTTCTGTTTTGGCAATTCTGTTTTTTTTTTCTTTTTTTTTTTTGCCTTGGCTTTTTTTTTTATTTCCAAAAGTGGAAATTTCGGGGCATTCGAGCCCCAAAATTTCGGGCCCTGAAATGGGGTTGTTAACTAAAATTTGAGAAAAAAAATGAGCTACGTTGTTAGAGATGCTCTTCCCAATACTCTTTTTGGAATATCAAAAAGTATAACAAAGTTTCTATGTTCACACCAAATAGTCTATATGTTTTACATATAATGGGAATGGCTTCCCTCCACTCTATGATCGGATTAGAGGTACTGTTAGACCTGTTGAGGGTTCATTACGGATCCTGTTTTAATAATCTGAATCGTTAATATGTAGAACTCGTCGAGTACTATATGCCTGTAAAAAATCACGTTGATCGGATATTGATAGCTATGTGATCAAATCAGATTTTTGTAAACCGTTTATTTTTCACCGTCCATTTTTTCATACAAAACTGATTTGATCACATAGCTATCAATATCCGATCAATGTAATTTTTTATAGACATATAGTACTCAACGAGTTTTACACATGAACGGTTCGAATTATCGAAATGAGACCATGGTGAGCCCTTACGGGCCCAGTAATACCCTCTAGTCTATGATTGGACGGGAGGAAAGCTATTCCCTTACATAACAACTAGTCTTAGATACGAACATGATATATTATAATTTTACATTAAAATTTTTGAATAATTTGATGATTGAAAAAAATTAATCAATAAATTTAATAGTCTGATGAATAAAAAATCATTATCACAATTATTGAATATAACGATGACCAGGAGCGAGAGTTATTTGGAGATGAAGGTGGGTATTAAAGCTAATGTCTAAAAATTATACAAAATTAAAGACTGTTGGAGTGGATCCCATTTGGAACAAGAAGAAGCCGAATTGTGTTTTGCAACCAAAAAAGCCACATAGGAACTAGACAATGGCTATCAATATCATATCGATTCGTTGTCTAATTATGTCAGAAAATGTGAATGAAAATTGGTTTCAGTAATTAAAGCCCCGTTCGGTGGAAATCTCAAACTTTAGTTCTATTTTTTATTTTGAACGTGATGTGTGTTTATAATTTTTAAAAATTAATTTTATATTTATTTTTGAAAATTTTATCAAAAGCGGAAAAAATTTGAACTAATTGATCGTCCTTCCGGACGTCCGGCCGGTTGACCGGAACAGTGCACTTTTTTTTTTTAACAATTGCAACTGTTTATTTTTATTTTTTAAATAAAAAAAATCAAAATTTTTAAAAATTTTTTTATGAGTTTTGAATAAAATTTTGAATTGTGTATTGGGTTATGAGTTGTAAATTTTTATATCAAATATCATATATCACATCAAAAATTTCCCCTTTTTTCAAAACTCATTTACCAAATAAATTTTTCACAATCAAATCATAATTCTAAAATTCATAAACTCAAAATACAACTCTATTCTCAAATCATATTTAGAAAACTCTACCCAACGTTACCTAAGACTCCCATTTGTTTGGTTTACTTTTTAAATTATAATTTGACTGTCCAAAATTTAAAAATCTGCAACTTGTTTAGTTTTATTTTTTAGAATTCACTTTTTAAAAAATTTTAGGATCCGTTTGGTTTTTAAAATGAGTTTTGAGTTATATTTTGAAAGATGAGTTGATGAAAAGAGTTTTGAAAGTTGAAAATTTATTTGGTTATGAGTTTTGAAAATAGTTTTTGAATGATTTGTAATTTTTTTAAGAAAATGTTTCAGTGCTCGAAACATCCGTGGCTCGAACGGCTCGACAGCCCAAAACGACGTCGTTTTGGGCTGTATTTTTTTTTTTTTTTTTCTTCTTCTTCTTCGTCGTTTTCGGCTGAAACCAGAGGGGGGAGAGGAGAGGGAGAGGGAGGGAGAGAGAGAGAGAGAGGAGAGAGAGAGAGAGAGAGAGAGAGAGAGAGGAGAGAGAGAGAAAGAGGAGGCAGCCCTCCGCCCGCCGTCGTCGTGTCGCAGCCCTCCGTCCGTCCGTCGCAGCCCTCCGCCCCTCGTCGGCTCTGCCCCGATCGCGTCCCCTCCGTCGCCTCCGCCGCCTCCTCCTCCTCCTCCCCTCCCCTCCCCTCCCCTCCCCCTCCATTTTTTAGGCCCCCTCCAGTCCCCTCCTCCCTCCTCCCTC
The DNA here is from genome assembly GCA_030407325.1 of Camellia japonica. Taxonomy (NCBI): domain Eukaryota; kingdom Viridiplantae; phylum Streptophyta; class Magnoliopsida; order Ericales; family Theaceae; genus Camellia; species Camellia japonica. The sequence goes on along the minus strand of JAPPVO010000016.1, from coordinate 68,757,371 downwards.
CTCTCCTCTCCTCTCCTCTCCTCTCCCCTCCTTCCTCCTCCTCTCCATTTCTGCGTCTGAAGAAGAAAAAAAAAAAATACAAAAACAACATTCGGGCATTCGAGCTACGTAGCTTTCGAGCTACGTAGCGGAGTCGTTTTTTTAATTTTGTTTTTAGTTAAATGGATGGTGTGAAAGAAAATTTGATTGATTGATGTGTAGAATGTGAGAGAATAAAAGAGGAGATAGGAGAGAAGAAAGAGAAAAATGATTAGTTGATTTATTAATAATATAAAAAAATAAAAATAAAACATAGAGCGAAGAGAGGACATTGGAGTTTTTTAAAAACTAGTTAACCAACATGTTTTAAAAATCAAACTAAATACTACCGAGGTTTTTTGTTTTTTGCATTTTTTTGTTTTTATTGATTTTTTTTTAATTTTAAGTAATTTTTTAATTTTTATATACACCTAACAAAAATACATTTAAAAAGAATAATATTTGTGAAAAAATATATCTTTAAAAATTTCACTAAATATCAAAAATACAAAAATATATATATATATATATAATATGAAAATTTAGTATATATTTGTATTCTTATATATTTATTGATTTTTTAAAATATTTTTATTTTTTAGATACATCTAAGTAAGATGCATCTAAAAAAATAAAAATAAAAAAATGTTTAAAATTTTAAAAATATTCACTAAAAATAAAAATAAAAAAAAAAAAAACTAAATTTTCAGAAAATAAAATTAAAACTAAACACACTGATTTGGTTTTGGGTTTTCAAAGCTATATTCAACTCAACCATTTGAAAACTCTTGTTAAAACTCATAACTAAATAAATTTTTCATTTTGTTTAGTTTTAGAATCACAATTTCAGTGTGGAGTTGTCTTTTGAGTTATAAGTTTTGAGTTAAGTTTTGAAAAGAGAAAATTTGTTTGGTTATGAGTTTTGAAAATAGTTTTAAGTTTTGAATTGTATTTTGAAAATTTTTGGATCTATTCTTTTGGGTAAATTACAATCACACCCCCTGAGATTTGCTTAAAATACAAATTGCTCCCTGTGGTTTGGAAAATTACAAATACATCCCTGTCATAATTTTTTATTTAATAGAATTAATTGAAAAAATGAAATTTTTAACAATTTACTTACACAATAATAAAATTATTTGAATTATTAATTGAAATAAAATTTTAACATTATTAAAAACTATTAATTAATTTGATAATTTATTAATAAAATGACCTATTTGTTATGAAATTAGAAACTTTAGAGGGCATAATGTAATTTCTAGAACCACAGGGGATAATTTATAATTTAAGCAAATCTCAGGAGGTGTGTTTGTAATTTACCCTTTTGTTAATGTGCGTTGTATTTACTACATTTGTGCACTGTATTTTTTTAAAATATTTTAAATATTTGTTTTAAGTTTTTAAAATGAGTTGTATATTTTTATTTTAAATATATAATTTTTATTTGAAATATTTTAATTGATTTTTAAAATATTTTTATTTTTTAATATTTTTAAATCTTTTTACTTTTTTTAAATATTTAATTTTTTAAATTTTATAAAAATTTAGATTACCCATATATATCTAAATCGTAACAACTTATCTGGCCAATATTTAAAAAAATAACAAAAAAAATTTTAAAAAATTTTTTAAAAATTCTACAAAAGTAAAAATTAAAAAATATTTTTTGAAATTTTATATTTATCAAAAATAAAAAATTAATATTAATTTTAAAGAACAAAATAAAAAAAAAAATGAAAAACGATCATTCACTTAAAATGGTGAAAAACTCATAGAAAAACTCATAACTCATTTCATAGAGTTTGAAAATATAGTTTTTGAATTGTGTGTTTAATTATGAGTTTTGAAAATAATTTTTAAATTGAATTTTGAATTATGTTTTTGATTATGAATTTTGAAAATAATTTTAAATTTTTTTTATTGAAATTACGGTTCAAAAACTAAACCAAACACTGCCATATCTTTCAACATAGAAAATGTGTTTTTTTAGGGAGACATTTTTAATGGATGGTTGTAACTTTTTAAGGGTAACAAAGAAGTGTATAAATTTCATCTTAAATCTTTACTTCAGTTTTGGTATTGAATACCACCATTTATTTTTGTCTTTTTTTTTTTTTTTTTTCATCCCTCTCTGCATTTACTCTTTAATTTCTGAGTCATTTTTTAAATAAAGAGAGTACATGGTAGTGTTGGTTTTGCAAGACCTCAACTATTATATTTTGAAAGATACACGTCTATATTATAGTTTGAGATTTTAAGGAGTATAGCATATACCTCTAGTTATGATATTTGATGATACTGCTCGTCCTTGTGAATGGGCTAGACCGATCCAAACTTCTCAGGTCCACTGGATAACCTGCAAACAAGTTCAACGGGGAACGGGGTAGTCCCCCGGCGAACCCTCCGGCGTGTGAATCAGAAAAGGTGATAGACAAAATGTAGAGAGAGAGAGGGATAGAAAGACTTAACCTTTCTTGTCTTCCAACTTTGCTTATATCCTTTTGTCATCATTTCGTTCTCCGCCGAAAGCTTGTGCCGTCATTCGTCTTCTTCGGGGCGAGGGGGTGCCATCCCGGCTGAGAGGTGTTGTCGCAATAAATGCTGTGATGGATTGCATTAATGGTGATGTGCTGTGGCAATAACTTTGCAGATCTTTGTCTGCTGACGTGGCCTGTCCTGCGCCTGCCATGTGTCCGAATATCATTGGCCTTTCCTGCCCAGTTGGCTGCTAATGATGCCGGGTTTTACTAACCGGGCTATGCAATGGGGTTTAAATGGTAGGCTTGGGTTTACTCATGGTGGGCTGTGGTCCTTGTGGGCCTATCCATGTCAGTAGTCCCCCATTCCCGAGTGCAGTTTCAGTCCAACGAAGGGAATAATAATAAGGAAGGTGAATCCGACCGGCAGGGGGAGACCTACCGTGAAAGTGACCGAGCGGGAGGGGCCGACCGTGAGGCTGTCCGAGCGGGGGGGGCCGACCGCAAGGGCCGACCGACCGTGAAGGTGACCGAGCGGGAGGGGCCGACCGCAAGGGCCGACCGACCGTGAAGGTGACCGAGCGGAAGGTGCCGACCGTGAGGCTGTCCGAGCGGGAGGGGCCGACCGCAAGGGCCGACCGACCGTGAAGGTGACCGAGCGGGAGGGGCCGACCGTGAGGCTGTCCGAGCGGGAGGGGCCGACCGTGAGGCTGTCCGAGCGGAAGGGGGCCGACCGTGAAGCTTGCCGAGCGGAGGGAGTGGAAGGGCACGGGGCTCAAGAGGCGGCGTGTCACGTGATGATTTGAAGTGGAAAAGACAAGGAGTCAGTGCATCAGGACATACACGTGGCAGAGTGTCGTGGGAGGGGAAAGGTCAAGCGTTAGATCAGGAGTGAAACGTCAGGACATTATTACGGGTATTGATGATACAGTTTTGGCGGATGATTTGAAAAGTTTTCAAACTGGCGAACATTAATTTGGATCCGTGGAAAACGGGTAAACCGTGGGCGTTTGGTATTATTCGATTTACTTACCTGTTTACAAAAACTCAAAACATTCGAAGCATCAATTCCTTTGTTGCCCACGATACCCCGTTGAAACATTTCGTCGATTTTTTAGCACCTGCATCAGAAGCTATTCGCGAACACAGCTTAGAAATGGCCCAGGAAGAGACTGCAATTGTCAGGGTAGATCCACTGGGGGAAGATGATGCTGAGGAACTAGCGGTTCAGTACAGGTCCACCGTGATAGCAATGGCGCAGCCAATCAGCCAGGTGGAACCAGACCACTGGCATTCGAGGGCTGACAGATCCATCATTACAGCGGCGGAGTTGGGGGCTATCCGCGAGAAGTACCAGATTCCGGTGGAGGTGGAATTGCTGGTGCCAAAATCGACGGAGAGACCGTCCGACGCCAGGGAAGGAACGTTTTCCCTCTACGAGGAAGCTCTAAAAGGTGGGCTGAGGTTGCCTCTGCCGCAAATCGTGGTAGATGTGCTCAACCACCTGGAGGTAGCACCAGGGCAACTGATGCCCAATGCATGGAAAATCCTGTTGGCTTGCGCAAGTGCTTGGCCGAAGGCGAACGGAGGGGTAGCCATGACGGTGGAGGAGTTCTTTGGCTGCTACAAAGCTTCAGGGCAGCAAGAGACCTGGATCACCCTTCAGGCGTTGGCAGGGAAGGGTTTGGTGGCTGGTTTACCAACGTCAATCAAAGGTTGGAGGCCGCGGTGGTTCTATGTGTCCACCTCTGGAGGGGCTGGTGTGCGCACCGTGTGGAAGGTGCCGACCAAGTATGTGGAGCTAAAGTTGGTGGGGGCGGCGGAGGAGAGGGTAAAGAAGGTGAAAGAGTGGAAGGAGAAGGAAAAAGTAAAGTGGGACGAGCTGGTTCAGCCGTCGGCGTTGTTTGAAGCTGGGTTGGGTCCACAACCGAGCGGTGGAGACCTCGACCGATCAGAGCTGGAGGCGAGAAGGAGGGTGCAGGAGGCAGAGGACCAGGCCATCCTGGTGAAAGCCCAAAAATTCAAGGAGTCCCAAGTCGACCGACCGGCTCGGCCAGTGGCGAGGGAGAGGATCCGACCTCGTCCCAAACCCTTGGGAGAGAAGGATTTGGTTGAGTTTGTCCCACGATTGCTCCCAAAAGACCCTCTGAAGGAGAGGTCGTTGAAGGAGATGGAGGCGTTGGGCGTGGGGAAGAAGAAGAAGAGGTTGAGGCGGAGGGAAGAAGAACCAGCCCAAAAAAGAAGAAAGGAGGTGAGGATGGAAGAGGCCGGTCTGGCCAAGCAAGTAGGGGGGGAAGAGGTGGAGCAGATCCCAGAAGGGGTGGGCGTCTCAGCTGGGGCAGAGGTCCTTGTGACAAAAGACACCCCAGAAGTGGGGATAACCAGTCCAACGGTGGACGTTGTGGAGAAGACCCCAGCAGAACAAGTGGGAGCTGGGCTGGCTGGAGGTGAGCCAAGTGGGAGGTTGGAGAAGACCCCAGAAGTGCAAGTGGAAGCTGGGTTGGTTGTGGCAGAGCCAAGTGGGGGGGAGCAGACCCAAAGGGGCCCTGTGCCTCAGGAAAGAGGAGTTGGCCTGGGCGCCACTATCTACCATGCGCGTGCTGTGGCTGGGAGGCTGGAGGGAGATGGAGGCCCAGCTAGGGCGGGGGCAGACCGCTTAGTGAAGATGGTGGAGGAGTCAGGTCTGCGCGCAGCCTCTGGATTTAATGAGGCCGACCTGTTTAGGGGGTTATGCTCCGCCCAAATGGAGGTAACTACCCTGGCAGGGGCCCTGCTGAGGAAAACTGCGGCGGCCAAAATCAAAGCTGAAGAGGCCAAGGCAGCTCTGACCAAGTTGAAGAAGGAGAGTGCTGCATGGAAGACTGCCCATACCGAGCTGTCATCAGTCAAGTTGGATTTGGAGGATACGCGCCGCAGGGTTGTGTCGCTCGAATTCCAGTTGACTGGTGAGCAGAAAAAATTGGAGGAGTCCAAAAAGCCTGTGCCATCGCGGTCGAGCGGCATGAGGAGGCCATGACCAATAACGAAGAGCTCGTCAGGCAGAGGGATGATGCGGATGCTAAGGCCGAAGCTCTGCAAAAAGAGGTGGAGGACGAGCGGGCCAGGGTGGTAGAGCAGAGGGAGAGCCTACAAAAGGAGTTGGAGGCAGAGCGGGGTAGGGCGGCTGTGGAGAGGGAGACCCTGTTGAAGCAATTTGAAGCAGAGAAGGGGAAGTTGATTGCTGAGGGGGAAGCCTGGAGGAGGGAGCTGGAGGCTGAGAGGGCCAAGGCTGCAGCTGAAAAGGAGGCCCTACACAAGGAGCTGAACGAAGAGAAGGCGAAGGCGGCCTCGGAAAGGGCAGCCTACCCTGATCTTTGTGTTGCAGCTGTTACTCAATTCAAAGGGTCTCCTGAGTTCCAGATGGCGATCGATGCTGCAGTTGCCAGCAACTTAGCAAGGGAGGAGACTGGGGGGTCTGGCCCATCGAAGACGACTGCTGGGAGGACTGAGTCTGAGGTGATTGCAAGCTTTCAGCAGTCGGACTTCTACAAGCATGAAATGTCAGAGTTCTGGGACAGCGGGTGGAAAATGTTCAAGCGCAAGGCTGAAGAGCTGTTCCCAGAGCTTGACTTCAGCAGGGTGACAATTGGGGAGGATGATGTGGCCCAGACCCCCCTGGACGAGGGCATAGAAGAAGCAGACCTTATCTCAAGTGAGGAGGAGGAGTGATCTGGAAGATAGGTGTACTTAGGAGTTTTTGTTTTTGCCTTGTATACACATTTTTATTTTGTTTTGTTTTTGAAGTATTGTAATGAACTGATGTATACATTTTGCGAATGAATAAAACTCCATTTGTGTCTTGTAATTGACTGTGTTTACTTATTTGGTGGGTTTGAAATGGAGAAATGCTTGTAATAAAAACGAGTAATGAACTTATGAAAAATTTCAACTTCATGACAGAGTGAACTTGAGCTAAGAGAGCCAAGTGAATTTGAACTTGTGAGATGGGACTGAGAAAATTGGACTGATAAATTAAGGAGGGTGAACTTGTGAATTTGAATTTGGATTTGAACTTGTGACTTTGAAGTTGTTAAATTAAAAATTCCATCATGTAGAGTGAGAGTAAACTGATAAAATTCCTTTATGCAGAGTGGATGGAATCAATTTTGGACTTGTGTAAAAATTCAATGAATGAGGATAGGAAAGTGGTTTTAATTTAACTAAGTGGAGATGGGTGAATTTTGATGACCTCACTTGTGACTAAGTGTTTCCCAAGGCCATGCTAGTACTTGTTCGCTGGGTCTTCTGATGTTCGAAAGTGCTCGGTCGGTCGGAGGCTTTTGAAAGTGCTCGGTCTGGCCGAGGCTTTTGTAAGTGCTCAGGTCGGACTGAGGCTTTTGAAAGTGCTCGGTCTGGCCGAGGCTTTTGTAAGTGCTCAGGTCGGACTGAGGCTTTTGAAAGTGCTCGGTCTGGCCGAGGCTTATGTAAGTGCTCAGGTCGGACTGAGGCTTTTGAAAGTGCTCGGTCTGGCCGAGGCTTTTGTAAGTGCTCAGGTCGGACTGAGGCTTTTGAAAGTGCTCGGTCTGGCCGAGGCTTTTGTAAGTGCTCAGGTCGGACTGAGGCTTTTGAAAGTGCTCGGTCTGGCCGAGGCTTTTGTAAGTGCTCAGGTCGGACTGAGGCTTTTGAAAGTGCTCGGTCTGGCCAAGGCTTTTGAGAGTGCTCAGGTCGGACTGAGGCTTTTGAAAGTGCTCGGTCTGGCCGAGGCTTTTGAAAGTGCTCAGGTCGGACTGAGGCTTTTGAAAGTGCTCGGTCGGACTGAGGCTTTGAGGGCTCAGTCTGACTGAGGTCTTGAGTGTGTGCTGCAAGCTGAAATTTAATTGGGACGATGAGGATAGCTGGGAGGCAAAACTGTTGTTATAAGAAGTGTAGTACAATGACCAAAAATTACATCATGCGTCGAAATGAGAGTACAACAATTGAGTAATACAAAAGTAACAGCTTATTGAAAGTAGCGTTTCAAGTGTTCAGCGTTCCATGGGTGGGGAAGGTCGCGACCCTCCATATCTTGAAGTCGGTAAGTGCCTGGACGCGGTCTAGCTTTCACAATATAGGGTCCCTCCCATTTGGCGGCCAATTTACCCTCAGTCGGATTCTTGGTGATGAGGGTTGCTTCTCTCAACACTAAGTCCCCCACAGCAAATTCCTTTGGTCGGACCTTGCGATTGTAGTGTGTTCTCATTTTTTGCTGGTATGAGGCTAATCTGACCGCAGTAGTCTCCCTGAGTTCTTCAATCAGGTCTAGATCCGCGCGACGGAGCTCTTCAGTCAGCGTTGGGTCGGGATGGAGAACCCTGGGGGTTGGCAGACCGACTTCTACTGGGATGACCGCCTCAGCGCCGTATGTTAGGCGGAAAGGGATTTCCCCGGTAGGAGTCCGAGCTGTGGTTCGGTAGGCCCAGAGTACATTGGTAGTTCCTCAGCCCAGAGCCCCTTAGCAGCCTCCAGCTTAGTCTTGATGATCTGCAAAAGAGATCGATTGGTAACCTCAACCTGGCCATTGGCTTGGGGATGACCTGGGGAGGAGAAACATGGTTGAATCTGGAGGTCTGCACAGAACTTTCTGTACTTAGCGTTGTCGAATTGCTTGCCGTTGTCTGACACGATGGCCTGAGGGATGCCAAATCTGCAAACGATGGATTGCCAGATGAACTTGGTGGTGTTCCGCTCGGTAATGGTGGCCAAGGGTTCAGCCTCTACCCACTTGGTGAAGTAGTCAATGGCGACGACCGCGAACTTGGTCTGGCCTCGGCCAGTGGGAAGTGGTCCGATCAGGTCGATCCCCCATTTGGCGAATGGATAGGGGCTGCAAAGTGTGATCAACTCTGTAGGCGGCGCATGGGGGATGTTGGCAAAGCGCTGACACTTGTCGCATTTGAGCACAAAATCGGTGGCATCTTGGTTGAGAGTCGGCCAGAAGTAGCCTGTACGGAGTATCTTGTGAGCGAGAGACCTGCCACCCGAATGATTGCCACAGATCCCCTCATGGATTTCTTGCATCACATAGGTTGCTTGGGCGGGGTTGAGGCATCGCAGGTACGGGCGTGAAAAACCACGCTTGTAAAGGACGCCGTCGACCAGGGTGTAGTTAGCCGATCGAGCTCTGACCTTGACAGCTTGCTGTTGGTCATCTGGGAGTTCTCCAGTGGTCAAGAAGAGGAAGATGTCGGATGCCCAAGGGATGGGTTCCGTCTGGATGGATTGTACTTCTGGTAGGTCGGGCGAGATGGCCGGGTGGGCTAAGTATTCGAGGCGAACTCCGTGGCTGAGGTCGGAATGGTCGGCGGAGGCGAGCTGGGCCATCTCGTCTGCTTTGGAGTTTTCCGTCCGAGGGATGTGTCTGATCTGGAAAGTATTGAAGAGGCGAACAAGGGGGAGTGCCATGTCCCTGTAAGCCCGCATTGTGCCATCCTTGGCGTCGAATTCCCCTGTGATCTGTCCGACGATGAGCTGGGAGTCACTGAACACACGGATGTGGCTGACACCAATGTCTTTGGCCAGACGAAGTCCTGCTATTAATGCTCATATTCAGCCTCATTGTTGCTGGCCGTAAACAGGAGACGGAGAGCACATTTGAAATAACCCCCCTCAGGGGAGGTGAGGATGAGCCCAGCTCCGCTTCCTTCCCTGCGGACGAGCCGTCAACATTGAGTGTCCAAGAATGAGGATCTTCGGGCTCTGGTGGAGCTGGTAGGGTGGAGGGTTAGCGGTTGGGGCTGGATTGGTGAATTCCGAGATGAAGTCAGCAACAGCTTGCCCCTTGATTGCTGTCCGGGGGGCATAAGAGATGTCGAACTGGCTCAGCTCTACTGACCACTGCATTAGTCTTCCTGAGAGCTCTGGGCTGCATGACCTTCTCAGGGGTTGGTCGGTGAGGACCACTATGGAGTGGGCTTGGAAGTAGGGGCGGAGTCGTCTGGAGGCGGTGACCAAGGCCAGGGACAGCTTTTCTAGTAGGGGGTAGTTCTGTTCTGCTCCCCTGAGAGCCCGACTGATGTAGTAGACCGGCCGCTGGACGGAACCGTCCTCTCTTATGAGAGCTGCACTGACCGCGGTGCTTGATACTGCTAGGTAGAGGAAGAGGGGCTCACCCGTGATTGCCTGTGAGAGAAGGGGAGGATTGGCCATGCACTGCTTTAACTGTTGAAAGGCTTCTTCGGATTCAGTCGTCCATTCAAAAGTCTGCCGAAGAACTTTAAAAAATGGTAGGCACTTGTCTGTTGCACGGGAGATGAAACGGTTGAGGGCAGCCACTCTGCCAGTGAGTCTTTGAACTTCTTTAACCGTTTTGGGTGACTGCATCTCAATCAAGGCCTTAATCTTCTCAGGGTTGGCCTCGATGCCGCGTTGACTGACCATAAAGCCCAAGAACTTTCCAGATCCTACACCAAAGGCACACTTCTCTGGGTTGAGCTTCATCTGATATTTGCGAAGGGTGGCAAAAGTCTCTCGTAGGTCAGTGAGGTGGTCAGTGGAGAGTTTGCTCTTGACTAGCATGTCATCCACATACACTTCCATGTTCCGTCCGATCTGATGGTGGAAGACTGCATTGACTAACCGTTGGTAGGTGGCCCCAGCGTTCTTTAGTCCGAATGGCATTACACAATAGTGGTAGGTACCTCGATCGGTGATGAAGGACGTGTGTTCTCGGTCGGACGAGTGCATCATGATTTGGTTGTACCCGGAGAAAGCATCCATGAAGCTGAGCATTTGGTGACCGGCCGTGGCGTCAACCAGAAGATCTATGCGGGGGAGTGGATAGCTATCTTTGGGGCAAGCTCGGTTCAGGTCAGAGTAATCGACGCAGAGACGCCACTTGCCATTGTTCTTGCGGACTAGAACCACATTGGACAGCCACTTTGGATAGTCTACGTTTCGGATGAACTGAGCTTGAAGGAGTTTGTCGACTTCTGTGGCTATGAGGTTATTGCGCTCTGGGTGGAAGATACGTTGCTTCTGTCGGTAAGGTCGGAAATGAGGCTCGATACTGAGGCGGTGAGTTATGAAAGAGGGGTCAATGCCCGGCATGTCTGCATGGGTCCAGGCAAAGACGTCTCTGTGCTCGGTCAGGAGGGCGGTGAGGTCGGCCTTTGCTTGGGAAGGCAATTGACTGCCGATTTTGGCAGTTTTGAGTGGGTTGGTGGGATCGATGTTGACTTCGACGAGTTCCTCCACAGGTTCGCCTCTGATCAGTTCGTCCTCATCTCGGACGTCAAGCCCTTCAATGATCATTGCCTCCTTCAGTTTGACTTCTTTAAGTGAGGCAACATAGCACTCCCTGGCCACGGTCTGTTCTCCCCTGACTGTTCCGACCCCAAGGTCGGTCGGAAACTTCAGGGCAAGATGGTAGGTGGATGTGATGGCTTGGAAGGCGTTGAGGGCGGTGCGGCCGAGGATGATGTTGTAGGCAGATGGGCAATCAACCACCAGGAAGGTGAGCAACTTCGTGGTCTGCCGTGGGTACTCTCCAATAGTGATGGGGAGGTCAATGGAGCCGATAGAGGTCACCCGGTCGCCAGTGAAACCAACCAAAGGGGTTTGGAGTGGGGATAGCTTTTCTTCCCCGATCTTTAGTTGGCGGAAGCAGTTGAGGAAGATGATGTCCGAAGAGCTGCCATTGTCGATGAGAACTCGTCTGACCTTATAATTGGAGAGGACGGTGGAGATGACAAGGGGATCATCATGAGGATAACGGATGCCAGTACAGTCGGCGTCCGTGAAGGTGATGGGCTCCGTCCACTGCTTGGGCTGTTTGGGGGGTCGGTCTACTGTGGCGACTGCCTTGTCTGAGCCCTGTCGTATTTTCCTGAGTTCTGCCCTCTGAGCTGAGCGAGATGGTCCTCCACAAGCTAGACCACCTGAGATAACTCTAATTTCACCAACTGGTGGAGGTGGATTACCTTGTGGTCGGGGTTGTTGGGGGGGTCTATCATGCCCCTGGTCTGGTTGAGCTGGTCGCCGTGGAGGGGTGCGCCTGTGATTGTCTCTGTTAGGTTCGGTCCTTTGCCTCTGCTGAGGGCGGGTGTCTGTGAATCGGCTTAGACGTCCCTGGCGAATGAGGGTCTCCACTTGATCCTTGAGGCTGATGCAATCGTCGGTGTTATGGCCATGGTCCTGGTGGAAACGGCAATATTTGGACTGGTCTTTCCGATTGGAAGGGTTCCGTGGAGGGAGAGGCCATTTGAGGGGGTAGTCTCGTTGGATCTGGTTAAGGACATGTTCCATGGGAGAGTTGAGGGGGGTATATCGCTCGAACCGACCGGGAGGTCTCACTGGTGCCGACCGGTCGGCTCGAGCGGGTCGGTCGGCGTAGCGGGGTGCCTGGCTATGATTTTGGGTGTTGTTGGGTTCTTGGTCTTTTCTCTTATCTCTGGGGGTCAGATATTTAGTTGTTGAGTCTTGCCGAGCGGCTAGAGAATCCTCGGCGTTCATGTACTTTTGGGCTTTGGAGAGCAAGGCTGCCATGGATGTCGGGGGGTTCTTAGAGAGGGAGAAGAGGAAATCGGATGACCGCAGACCGGCCATGAAGGCTGTAAGGATGACTTTATCGTCGTTTTCAGCAACTTGCAAGGCTTCGGTGTTGAAGCGAGTGACAAAGCTGCGCAGCGATTCCCCCTCGGTCTGACGGATGTTGAGGAGTTGGGTCGCGGGCGTCGCTGGCGTTGGGCCCCGATGAAATGGCTCAGGAAGGAGTCACTGAGATGCTGAAATGTGGAGACTGAATCTGGTGGTAACTGGCTGAACCATAGCCGAGCCGACCCCTTCAGTGTCACGGGAAGGCTCGGCACATGATTTCGTCAGGGAAGGCATGGAGAATCATGAGGGTACGGTAGGTCCAGGTGGTCGACGGGGTCGGTTGTTCCGTCAAAGGGTCGATGGTAGGCATTTTGAACTTGGCGGGTAGGGGTTTGTCTCGGATGGAGGCGACAAATGGGGAATTTGCTGTGGTGGAGGGCTTATGTTGGATATTCTGCATGACCCTTGGAGTTGGAGTTTCATGGCTCGGAGTTCAGCGTCCCAAAGGGGAATGTTGTCACCGCCAGAGGGAGACAGATGTTGGACGCTGCTGGCTTCTCCCTCGGGGGCTGGGGCTATGACTGATGGACGTGGGGGTGGAGGAGGTGGATGTGTATGTGGGTGAGGGGGTTGCAGGCCCCGAGTTGGGAGGATTGGGTTGTGGGACAGTATGGCCCGGAACTTGTTCCGGATGGGGTGGAATATCTGGAGGTGGTGGAGGAATAGGGAGGTTCCGTTGGAGCAGAGCATTGATTAAGGCCTGGTTTTGTTCGGCCATACGGTTGATGCTGTTGGTGAGCTCGATGAAGTATTGTGGTGGGTTGTTTGGATTGGGAGGGTCGGTTTGGTGATCTGTAGCATTATGGTGGGAAGCCATGGATCTAGTCGTGACCATACACTTGACGGATGGGGTGAAAAGGTTACTGGAACAGGGTCTCCGGCGGCAATGAACACAACTGGCGCACGGACAAACCAGTTCCCACAGACGGCGCCAACTGATGATACTGCTCGTCCTTGTGAATGGGCTAGACCGATCCAAGCTTCTCAGGTCCACTGGATAACCTGCAAACAAGTTCAACGGGGAACGGGGTAGTCCCCCGGCGAACCCTCCGGCGTGTGAATCAGAAAAGGTGATAGACCAAAATGTAGAGAGAGAGAGGGATAGAAAGACTTAACCTTCTTCTTGTCTTCCAACTTTGCTTATATCCTTTTTGTCATCATTTCGTTCTCCGCCGAAAGCTTGTGCCGTCATTCGTCTTCTTCGGGGCGAGGGGGTGCCATCCCGGCTGAGAGGTGTTGTCGCAATAAATGCTGTGATGGTTGCATTAATGGTGATGTGCTGTGGCAATAATTTGCAGATCTTTGTGTGCTGACGTGGCCTGTCTGCGCCTGCCATGTGTCCGAATATCATTGGCCTTTCCTGCCCAGTTGGCTGCTAATGATGCGGGTTTTACTAACGGGCTATGCGATGGGGTTTAAATGGTGGACTTGGGTTTACTCATGGTGGGCTGTGGTCCTTGTGGGCCTATCCATGTCAATATTTATGATATTTAGTTATAGCATATTATGATATTAGTTATAATTGGGTGTTTGGCATAACCTACATAAGTGCACTTATTTGGGTTACATCACCTCTCTATTTTTCTGCATATCTTTTTATAAAAAGTCAAAAAGTATACTTATTTAGATCATCCTAAATCTACAATCATTATTTTAGTTATGATAGAAAATATATTTGGTTATACCTAAGTAGTGTTTGGTTATAACTGATTTTTTTATGAGTTATAATTGAAAAGATTAGTTATGATATTTGTAACAATCAAATGAGGGACAAATGGCGGGTGTTGTCACAGAATTGGTGCTGTCATAGCTTACCAAGTTTATCTCAAAAATATTTTTGATAATCTGAACACGGTTCATATTGTAAGGTTCATCAACCATATCATCCATATAAAAAATGAGAATATTCGAACATGCGTAGCCCTATGATCATGCTCTAATAGTTTTTTAAAAAAATATTAAAATTATACTAACCGTTTATCTTTTTTAAAACATAAATGTAATTTTTTTAGTTATAGATAGCCAAATAATCTAACTTTTTTCATAAATAATTTATTCAATAAAACTTATAATATGAACAGCTCAAATCATTAAAATAAATTCAAAACACACGCCACGAGTGTCACAACACAAGTGTTGTGCCTATACCTCACACTCATCAAATGGGAGTGTGTATTGTAAAATAACCCATAAGTTTGAACTTTAGATATATATATATACATATTCTATTGACTAACTAGACTTTAATAAAATTAAACTTACCTGAGGAGGATGGAATTACCATTAAGAAAACAATAAAAACAAAATTGAAAGACACGAGACAGAAATGGAGATCAATCATGGAAGGGGAAAATTGCTTTATATGTGATAATTATAGCACTTCGATGGTTATTATAAAAACAAAGAAGCCACTGTTATAGATAGAACATCAATCGAAGAAGAGACCAGACCACAAAAAATAAAAGGGTAAACTGTCAATAGGTTCTAATAGTTAGGCTTAATTCCTCTCAAGTCTTATTAGAAATAAAAGTCTTGATAAAATTGTCATTAAAAATAATTTTTTTGTGACAATTTTTTTATATATGTCGCTAAAAATTGACAATTAGTGACTTTTTTTTGTCATGATTTTCATAAATTGTCACTAAAACTTACAATTAGTGACTTTTTTATGACAAATTTTTTCCATAAGACCTATTAGACAATAAGTTCACTTATTAGGACCTACATATAAGTGTCCCAAAACAAAAATACTACAATTTAACTCTTTTATTTCAATAGAAGTAATAATGTTTTTTAGTAATATCATATAGAAATGCAATCATAGGAGTAGTTTAAGAATAATAATTGTATTGTAAAATCTTACGGTTCCTTAATTTTTGTTTATTATTAGAATTAGATGGAATGAATGAAATTATAGCTTTTCTATGAAATAATCATTCACTTATAATGGTGAAAAATGATTCCATTTGTAGTGCATTTGTTATTATTTTTTTAATCTAACTAAACATTTTAATGAATATTCTATAAAATAATTATTCCATTTCATTCAAGCAAACCAAATACTACCTAAATTCAATCATTTTCACTTCTTCTTAATTCGTTCTTTTCTCTTTGTTGTAACAAAACAACCTTTTAACACTTCGCCTTATATAATTTTGGCTTGAGAATGTAGTGTAAGTATTATATCATTTTTGTTGGCACGCTTAAATTATTCAATTTGACTTTCAAGAGAAAACAAAGTCAACAGTTTTCACAAAACTTTTTCGCTCATTTTTTGTTTTCAATTTATTGATTTTTTTTTACAAAATAAGGGTCGAAAATGAAAATTACAAATAAAAAAATCTACAGTGGCGCAAGCCAAAACGGCTTTGTCAAAACTATTTTTCGACTTGCTACCGTGCAAAAAAAGTCATTTTTTTAGTTATACCACTCCAACTGTGACATTCGATTTTGGCACCACCAATTGTCAAATCTAACTAACTTTCAAAATTTTCAACCATTGAAGTAGTAAATGCAGTGAACTAAAGTTAATTATTCATAAGAGATGAAATGAATGTAGTTCCTATAAAATTTTAGGTTTTGAGGTGATAAATTGTGAGTGATTAACCTCTGTAATTATAATTATAGTTTTTAATATTATTGAGTTTTTGTAATTTGTAGATTTTCTATAGTTTTAAAATTTTTGATAAAGCTTTGATTTTAAAAAAGAAAAAAAAAAAAAAGAAGGAAGTTTGAGCTGTGATAAAAATAAAAATAAAATGATATGGCAACAAAATAGTTTTACCAAATTTTGAGCCGAATTTGACTTTGTTGTGAGAACGACCAGATGAGAACAGTAAGTGATTGTTTGGGGTGTCTTAAATAAGTGCAGTTTTTGTCTTTTTAGATTAAAAAGTTGAGAAAAAAAAGATTGATGTTTGGGTTAATTTTTTATTTTTTTATGAAAAAATGTGTAATAAAAAATTGTATAAATAAGTGTATAGAAGAAGTAAGTGTACGGCACATTTTTCTGGGTAGAGTGTTGGAGATAAGGATATGATTGCTTCCTTTGCGGGCAACCATTTGGACTGTGTTGTTTGGTCCATGGGGCTCACCATGAGTCTCATTTTAATAATTTGAACTGTTCAATATGTAAAACTCATCGAGTACTATATGCCTGCAAAAAATCACATTGATTGGATATCGAAATCACATTGATCGGATTGGTTTGTTCACCAGTTAACTATAATACCATCTGTTTTTTTTATACAAAACTGATTTGATCATATAGTTAGCGATATTCGATCAACGTGATTTTTTACAAGTATATAGTACTCAACGAGTTCTATATATTAACGGTTCAGATTATAAAAATGTGACTCGTGGTGGCCCTCACGAGCCGAACAACATAGTCTAAATGGTTGACCGCGAATGAGGCAATTATTTCTAAACCAGTACAGCAAACCAATCATGTGGACAGCCCATCACTTCAGCAAAAAGTTGAGTTGCATTTTTTATGTGTAAATTTTTTTTTTGTATTTTTTTTTTTGTGAATATTGATAACTTTTTAACTTTTTAAGTAACTTTTTGACTTTTTATCTTTTTCAAGACATGTCAAACCAAGCCTAAATATAAGTTCACTTCAAACTCTCTTGAAGAAAAATAAATAAAAACAAATTTTTTGTTTTCTGAAAACAGAAACAATAAAGCAACATCATGGAGACCTTGCAGGTCAATTCATGTCTATTATTCAACCATCCTCGTCACTTTAACCAATAACACAAAAACATTTTGTCCCAAAATTTAACTTTCCTCACATGCTAATTCATTATCCATCATTTTCATCCATGGGAAGGAAATATTTTTAGTACAATCAAGATCAGCTTGATGTGATGTGCATGTTTGGTTCTGAATTTTTATAACTAACTGCCAAATCTTAGCTGCAATCCTTCTATGTATTAGATTCCCAAACAGTTACCCTATTTGCCCCTTTGCACTTCCTAATGGGACTTTTCCTGATTCCTCTCCATATCATTATTTTATAATTTTTATATTTTATTTTAACAAACAGTTTATTTTATAAATTTTGTAATAAAAATTATTTTTACAAAAAATCAATTTCATTAAATATCGAATACACGAACAAATTATATTTTATTTTATAAAATAGGCGATCTAAACTTAAACTTATAGTTGTCGTCCATTTTGAAAAACAAAATATAATTTGTTCATGTGTCCAATTATGTCCGATGAAACTAATTTTTAGTTTTTATTATTGAATTTAGGAGCTAAATGATTCGGATTATCGATGTGAACTCTAGATATGACTTATGAAATAAACTATAAAAAATAATGAAGGATAGTGATATGTCTGCCTTTAAAAAAAGGAGGGGGGGGAGAATTACACATTAGTAGGGGAGACAAAATGTATTTGAAAAAAGTGAAAAAAATTATAATTTTAACTATTAATATTTATACTCTTTATAATTTTTTATAAATAATTTTTGTCTTTCCCTGTAATTCTCCCTTAAAAAAATAAAAATGTCAAGCATTTGAAGTTGACAATTATGTGACACATGCATGCTCCATCTAACAGTCATTTACTGTTTTTGGAATGAAAGGTAGGAGCATCTACTAAACTCTCCAAATTTTTGTTATTTATTTATTCAACCGTGCTAGGGAGCTCGAAAACGAGCTCCCCCGAATCCCCCTAATTTCCTTTTTTTTTTTTTTTTTTTACAGCGGAAGAAGCAAGAAGAAGACGAAGAGGGGGAGGGGAGGGGGAGAGGGAGAGGGAGGGGTAAGAAGGACTGGAGGGGGCCTAAAAAATGGGCTGGAGGCGGAGGCGGGCGGAGGACGGCGGGCGACGAGCGACGGGCAGACGAGCTCGGCTGGGTGACGAGCGACGAGCTCGGCTGGGCCGACGACCGACGGGCGGACGAGCTCGGCTGGGCGACGAGCTCTTTCTCTCCCTCTTCCCTCTCCCTCTTCCTCTGCTCTGCGTTCAAAATGGCGAAAAAAAAAAAAAAAAAAAAAACCTAAAACCCAAAACCCAAAACGACGTCGTTTTAGGCTTTAGGGGGATTTGGGGGCGAAATCCTCGAGCTACCAATCTTTATTCTTATTTATTTTATTTTTTTTTTTAAGATTTGCTCTCCATTGTAGATAAGAGATCAAGAATTAGGAGATTCAAATCAAAGTGGGACATGATGTGGTAAAATAATTAATATTAACATTACAACAAGTCACAATTAATATTATAATAAGTTATTATTAAATCATAATTAAATATCATAAATGACAGAATTAGAACCTATAATACACATCTCAAAAGAAATTGTTTTGTATTATAAATTTTTATCCAGGATTAGATGGGATGGAGAGATTTAAATCATGATGGACAGCATGTCGCTGTAAAATAGGATAGTTGGACATGATCAATGTCAATGTTTAAGAATAAGAATTTATCAACAAATTAGGTTTGATTTAATTGCTCATTATAATTCTTTTAAGGGTTTAGTCTTAAAGAGAATGTCATGAATTCAATCATTCCTAACTCTATTTGGATTGTGAGTGGAAAAAATGATTGTGGTTTCTTACCTAGATGAAAAAAGAAATGAAATGATTATGATTTCTTACCATTATGTTTGAATGAATAAAATAGAAGAAAATTTAGGTTGCGTTTGGTAGAATTTTCTAAATATGATTTGAGAGTATGAGTTGTATTTTGAGTTTATAAGTTTTGGAATTCTAATTTGAGTATGGAAAATTTGTTTGGTAAAAGAGTTTTGAATTGAGTGGGGAATTTTTGATGTGACATATGATATTTGATACAAAAACTTACAACTCATAACCAAACATACAACTCAAAATTCTATTAAAGCACATAAAAAATTTTAAAAAATTTGAAAAATATTTTTTTAGAATATATAAAAATTAACATATGTCAATTGAAAAAAAAAATTTTGCACTGTTCCGGTCAACAGGTCGGATGACCAGTTAGGCCAAATTTGAAAAAAAAAAAATTTGAAAAACGCGCCCCACACAGAGCTTTCTGCAGAGTTGTGGAAATGTGATTTGAAAATTCGTTCCAAACATCATATTGGAATATGGGTATAGAATCATTGTTTGGAAACAAAATCAAACACAGCCTTAATTTCTCACATATCTTGTTTGGATAGAAGAAATAAAAGTGTTGTATTTCATTTTAATAAAATAGCTTTTCATATTAATAAATTATATTTTTTTATAAGGATAATTTTGATATTTTAGAAGACTTTTATTGGGGTTGTTTGGGATGATCTAAATAAGTGTACTTTTTATCTTTTTACGAAAAGATGTGCAGAAAAGTAGAAAGGTGATGTGATGTGATGGAAAAAAGATAAAAAGATGGATTATTTAGGGGCTGCCAAACCACCCCTAAATCTAATTCTTTTCTTACCAAATCTCACCATTTTTTGTGAGAAACAAAACATAGGTTTGGTGAGAATCCTTTTCTAACTATCATTTCTTATCTATTTAACTATCCAAATAAGTGAAAGGATTTTTTATTCTCGCAATTTCTTTTCTTGCAAGAGTGTGGAAGGCTAACTCTCATATGTGCTAATTGAACTATTAACCATGATACGTGAGCTTGCGGCTACTGGGCACAATTTGACTCAAGAGCAACAAGTACAAGCTGTGATTCGCTCTCTGCCAAATTCTTGGGAGCAGATGAAGCAGAACATGATGCATAATGAGAGTGTGAAAACATTCGAAGACATATCGCGTCATTTGGAGCTAGAGGCTGAGCGCCTTGAGGCGGCTAAGTCTGATGGTTCTGCTATGGTGGTTGAGTCAAGCTCACATAGGACTTCTCAGTTCAAACGTGGAAAAGCAGAAAGTGCCCCTAAGAAGCAAGCAGCAGTTGCGCTTAAGCCCAATGGCGCTATTGGTCTGTTGCTCCGGAGTCTACAACCCAAAAATGAGGAGAATGAGCAATTAATGCTTGACTAGACACAAAGCATTGAATGAGAGAAATTAAGTAAGGGAGTACCTTCTTCGGCTCAAGGCAATCCCGAGCGAAGTGTCCTTCTTTGTTACAGTTAAAACATGTCAATATAGCCTTTGCCTTCTTACCACCTCTCGTGCCCCTACGCTTGAAATTTCTAGCGCCATTGGGCTTAAGCGCAGCTGCTACTTTCTGCTTTTCCACGTTTGAACTGAGAAGTCCTACGTGAGCTGGACTCAACCACCATAGCAGAACCATCAGACTTAGCCGCCTCAAGACGCTCAGCCTCTAGCTCCAAATGACGCGATATGTCTTCGAATGTTTTCACACTCTCATTATGCATCATGTTCTGCTTCATCTGCTCCCAAGAATTTGGCAGAGAGCGAATCATAGCTTGTACTTGCTGCTCTTAAGTCAAATTGTGCCCAGCAGCCGCAAACTCACGTATCATGGCTGACATGACCCTCAAATGCTGCTTCATCGAGTGATGCGCCCTTTTCTGATATGAGTCAAACTTCATAGTCAGCCCACGTAGCTTTGCCAAAGAGGTAATACCAAACTTTTGCTTGAGAGCTTCCCACATCTCAAATGCAGTCGGGCAATGCTCAAACTCACTAATCAAGTCGTTGTGCATGCTGCTCAACATAATAAAGCGCGCACACCGATCTTTGTTACGCCAAGTCTGAAAGGTTTCAAGATCACAACGATGTTGAGCTGTATTGCCCTGCTCTGGCTCAACCATCACTTGTTCAAGTGTGGTCAACACTTCTTGCTCATTGAGGAGGTATTGGATCTTACGGTGTCATATGTCATAATTGTCGCCATCCAATTTCTCTCTCTTAGTTAAGTTGGCCACCACTGTCTTAGCAGCCATTTCTACATACAAAGTAAACAAATGTGCAGGGGATATTAATGATAGCAACACAAAAAAAAATTATTTTGCAGCAAAAAAGAATCTAAATTAAATAATGATAATTTTACACATGTCTCAAGATCGAATATTTGCTATGCTCGTAATCATCTCTTACGCCTCTCGTGATAATTATCAAAATTTAATTTAATTCCATGCGCAAAAAACAATCAATCAATCTCCCACTACTTATGGCATATACAAAGTATGATAAATTCCATACAATAGCATCTTAATGTAAATTTACAAACAATTCATGCTATATAATGTGTACATATATATATATATATATATAAATATATACATGATTAAGAAAACACAAAAATACCCAACTATGCTTTGATACCAATGTTAATCAGCAGTATAACGCAGCGGAATAAAAATTATGGTCATACCTTTCCTACAGAGTCTGAATAGAAAAGATCTTGTGGGTAAATCACGTGCTTCCTGAATCTGATCAGTCAACCCAGCAGTGGGGTGATATTACAACAGTGAATATCACCCACACAAATCACAGTGCAAACGGCTTTGATCGTTGTTTTTGGGAGAGAGTCAGAATATGGGAAATTTTTATATTTTAGACTTGACAGGAGGGTCTCAATTTATACATGTATAGGGGAGAGAGGAAAAGCCTCCAGCCTTTATGGCTGGTCATTAATGCACCATTAACCTCTGCAATAAAAACAGGAGTTACAAACCCCATTAATGCAGGAGTTACAAACCCCATTAACGCAGGAGTTACAGTTATAAATTCAAAACATTGAAATGGTCATGCCACATGGGTGCCCATTTCTAACACGCTGACTTTTGCCGATAAAAAAATTTTGAAAAAAAAAAGAAAAAAAAAAAAAGAAAAAAAGAATTTATCTTTAAAAAAATCTCAAGAAAGTAATGTTGAATATCGATCAATATTGTTAGCCCTAGCATTACAACTTAATTTATAAAGAGTAATGTTAAGTTCATAGAAAAAATATTATGAAAAGTTTCATGGAGAAGTCACAATTCAAGTAGGAATAAGCTAATTAGGCTAATTTGTTGCTAAACAAAAATAATAATAATTAAATTTAAATAAATAGATAAAAAGTAAATTTGATTTAAGATCAAATTTAAATATTAAAAAATCTTTAAAATTAATCTTCCAAAATAAGCAATATTAAAAATGGATTCGGCAGAAGAGTGTCGGTCATTTTTGGATTTAATCATGAATAATTTCATAGATAAAACACTCCTATTAATTTTTTTACTAAAATACAATAAGCTAAAATATTTGGAGGGATGCAGTATAGCTGCTACACGATAGTCACTGTTGTGAGCACAATTGCCCCCACTATGGATCTCTCGTTGATGATCT
Organism: Camellia japonica; assembly: GCA_030407325.1. NCBI lineage: Eukaryota > Viridiplantae > Streptophyta > Magnoliopsida > Ericales > Theaceae > Camellia > Camellia japonica. The sequence continues at coordinate 68,735,031 of JAPPVO010000016.1, read as the reverse complement.
GAACCGTTTCACTTTTTAGAATATGTCGAGCAAAATATTTTTATAAAAATTCAATTGATCGGATATCAGTAGTCATATGATCATATCAAATTTGTATTTAGTTTTATATTCAAAATTACACTACCGTTTATTTTTACAAATATAATTTTAATTTGATCATGAGACTATCAATATTCAATTAATTTGAATTTTTACAAAAATATTCTATTTAACGTATCCAAAAACGATTTACATTATCAAAGTGGAACCAAGAGTGGATCCCATTACACGCACAACACTGACGGTTGCGCAAAGGCACAATAACCACACACATCCTAGGAGAGCCTTCTTCTCATGATTGTAGAGCCTTTTTCGATTAGACCCCCAAGCTATTCGTTCAAATAAACTTAACTTTTTTAAGTGGTTCAATTTGCCTCTTTCATTACATTTTGTCCATTTTTTTTTTTTTATTTTTATAGCTGTGGATATCTTATGGAGCTTGCCTAAAGGGTAATTTGATAAAATTAACATTAAAAATTATTTTCCAAGTATCAAAAAAAACTTTATTTGTCAACTTCATTAATAAAGAAAAGTGTGTTAATTCTATGATTATATAAATTGGGAAATTAAATTTAGAGTTTATCCTTCAATTGCGTATCATAGAATATACTAACCACTCATTTGGGATGAAATATAAATTCTACCTGGAAACAAATTTAAAATTAAAGGATTTAATGGCACAAAATTTTAATTCAAGAGCTTAACTAAAAAAAATGTAAAGGCATAGGCCTCTCATATAATTTAGGGCTAGCTTGACTATATTTTCTTTATACTGTGTTTGGTTGAGAGATTTGGAGAGGGATTTGGAAAGGGAAAGGAAAAAAGTGTGTGAAACTAGGTGAAATATATGTATGTTTTATTCACATTTCACCTTCTTTTTCCATTTCCCTTTCTAAATCCTTTCTCAAATCCCCCAACCAAACACAGCATTAGTATATATCTATTTTTCTTTTTTAATATAATGGTGTTGCTAAAAAGGCTGATGAGTTTGGTAAATACTTTTTTTTTTTTTTTTTTGTTAACGTGAAAGTTGAGTAAATCAAGAGCTTAATTAAAGGACTAATGGCACAAAATTTTAATTCAAGAGCTTAATTAATAAAAATGTAAAGTCATAGATTTCTCATACAATTTAGGGCTAGCTTGACTTTATTTTCTTTAGTATATATCTATTTTTCTTTTTTAATATAATGGTGTTGCTGAAAAGGCTGATGAGTTTGGCAAATACTTTTTTTTTTTTTTTTGGTTATTGTGAAAGTTGAGTAAATTATTATTCTTCTTCTTCTTCTTCTTTCTTCAATTAATAGGTTTTTAACTAAAAATAAACAATTTGTTTTTAGTCTAATTAATTAAAATGTGGCTATTTTTAGTCTAAACTGAACAAATCATTATTTTTATTTTTGGTAACTTCTTAAATAATTTTTTTTCCGAACTTTATCATCGTATTTGGTTACGTTATTATAATCTATTTTTTTTGTCTTCTGTTTTTTGTTTTTTTGTTTTTGTTTTTGTTTTTTTTTTTTTTTTTGTTATAGTTCAAAAAATCTAAAAACTACTTTGGTAAAAACAAAATGAAAAATTAGAAAACACTAAATATTTTTCATATGATTTTCTCTATTTTGGGGAAACAATAATTTTTTTAAATTTAAAAAAAAATTAATGTTTTCAGAAAATTCTACTTTTTTATTTTTCGCATTTTAATGTTTTCAATGAATTTTTTTAATAGTTTAAACAATATTTTTTTTTAATTTTTAAATACATTTAACATAAGTACACTTAAAAAGTATAATATTTCTGAGAAAAATCTTTAAAAAATACATTAAATACCAAAAATATAAAAAATACAAAAAATACAATAAAAATAATAAAAATTCAATACATTTTTTGTATTTTTGTGTATTTATTAATTTTTTAAAATATTTTTTCACAAATATTTTATTATTTAGATATATCTAAGTAAGGTGCATCTAAAAAAGAAAAAAAATTGCTAAAATTTAAAAAATATTCACTAAAAACAAAAAAACACGAAAAACAAAAAACTCAATTTTCAAAAAACTGAATTCAAAAAACTGAAACTAAACACATTGAATTTTTTTTATGAAATTAACTTTATGGATAAATTACAAATACATCCCATGTGGTTTACTTAAAATACAGATTGTCCCATGTAATTTTAAAAATTACATCACATCCCTTCAAGTTTCTAATCACACAACAAATAACTTATTTTTTTAATATATTAATAATTTTTAATAATATCATAAATATATTTGAATTAACAATTCAAATAATTTTATTATTGTAAGTAGAGTAGTTAGTAATTTCATCTTTTTTTGTTAATTTTATTAAATAAAAAATTTCTAAAAAAGAGTATTTGTAATTTTTAGAATCACAAAAGTTAATATTTAATTTAAGTAAATCTCAATGAATATATTTATAATTTATCCTAACTTTTTGTAACAAATAAAAATATAAATTACAAAAATTCAATTAAATAGATTGCATGCATATATATATGTATATATATATATTTGGATAATTTAAGTAAATCTCAATGAATATATTTATAATTTATCCTAACTTTTTGTAACAAATAAAAATATAAATTACAAAAATTCAATTAAATAGATTGCATGCATATATATATATTCAATTAAATAGATTGCATGCATATATATATATATATATTTGGATACATCGGAAATGAAAATAGATTGTGTGCCATTTTGGGAATATATTCAATGAAAACGTGGCTGCCAAAAATGTCAGAAAAGTCATTTGGCAAGTGTCAAAAACGCAGCCGTAAAATTACAAATTATGGCCTATGAAAAAAAAAATAAAAAAATAAATCTCTTATGTTGGGTAAGGGTATTTTGGTCATTTTAATTTGATTTGACACCATAAATAAATATTAAACTAAAAAGCAAAAAGTCAGCTTTTTACCAACTTCCCAAATCACTTCCAAAAAAACCAAAAAACTTGATAAAAAGCCAAAAGTCAACTTTTTACCAACTTCCTAAATATATCATTGAAAGAGCACTGCTACAGACCCAAGGGGTGACCCCCACCACCCCGCATACACGTGGGGGGTAAAGAGACCCAAAAAAAAAAAATTTCAACCAATCACCACCCACTGGGGTGTTGGGGGTCGAGCAAGGATCCCCTTGTTGCATCATTTTTTACTTGTAGGTTATTGGGTCTACTTTTAGGTTCAATTTTGATAATTCGAACTGTTCATATTTTAAGATTTGTTCAGTATATCATACCTGTAAAAAATCAAGTTGATCGGATATCAAAAAGTATATGTTCAAAAAAATCGAACTAAAAACTATGTTTTTTAAAAATTTAATAAACAGTTTTTCGAACACATACTTTCTGATTTCCAATTAACTTAATTTTTTATAAATATGATATACTGAATAAATTTTAAAATATAAATAATTTAAATTATCAAAATTAAACCTAAAAATAGACCCAATGACCCTACAAACAAAAAATACAATGAGGGAATCTTGACTCGTTGGGAGTCTCCCTAGTGGGTCTCCCCCATTTTCCTCATTGAATTTAGATAAGATAGTTGACTACTTTTTATTTAAACTATCATGGTAATTCTGTAACATCCATATAATATGGTTCATGTTGTGCTTAAAATCAATCATGTAGTGAAAAAATATTAACTCGCCTCTGTTGTCTATTTAACATGAGGTCATTTATTTATAATTTTTTTTTACTTATTTATGTTTTATTTAGTTTTTTTTTTTTAATGTTCTAATAAGTTTTATGAGTGATATACTTATTAAAATATTCCTAATAATAATAGTATAAAATTTATTAATATTCACATTGACAGTGTAAATATTTTATTATGCGAACATTTGTACTGTTAATGTGAACATTCACACTATCAAATTTATTTAATATGAATGTTCGTATCACCAAGTTGCTAAGGGTTCAAAAAATATTGGTAAGGATAAAATTGTCCATGAAATGATAATTAAGATTTGGTAGATTAAATGTCCAAAACAATAGCATTTATTGGAATCTAAGAATATCTTATAAACTAATAGGGATACAAGTAATTGAAAGAGAAGTTTCTAATAAATTTCCCTTTAATAGATATTATGATTTTTCATTAATTAAAAATGTCGTTTGGAAATAGGTTATTTTAGTAACTTTTTGACTTCTACAAAAAAATATGCAGAAAAATAGAAAGAGTGATGTGACAACTTATAGTGACTTTTTGATTTTTTTTTTTTTTGACTAAAAGTGAAAGTCTACCAACCAATCTTTCTACTAACAATTTTACTAAAAGCATACATGTTCAACCAATCCTGCTCACATTGAGCCTGTTGTATTTTTAGTAAGATTTTTAGTAAAATTGTTAGTATAATATTAGGGTTTACTTTCTCTCAAGTTGTCGTCACAATTTGAGAGATCGTTTAGGCTTGGTAGACCTATTTTGAAACCAATTTCGATGATCTGAATAATTTGCTTTTTAGGACTCATTAAATAAAATATTCATTCAAAAAATCAAGATGATTAGATATCGATAATTATATGTTTGAATCATATTTATTTTTAAAAAATAGATGACAAATATAATTTTAAAAATAACTATTCATTTTTTTGTATTATAAATATGATTTAAACATATAATTATTGATATCTAATCATTTTAATATTTTACATAAATATTTTATTCAATAAATTTTAAAAATAAATAATTCAAATTATTAAAATTAATTCTAAAATGTTCTCAGGTTGATATGGCCAACTCGAGACTAACTAAGGCCTCGTTTGGGAATAGGCTAATTTAATAATTTTTTAGCTATTTAGCTAAAATATAAATTAAAAAAAATTAGTATGTTTTGGATGAATTTTTACGAAAAATGTGCAAAAAATAGAGAGAAAAAAAAACCTTTGACTTTTTAGTATGAATTTTTAATTTTTTAATTTTTTTAATAATTTTTTGACTAAAAAAATCACTTGTCAAACGAGCCCTAAATCCAGAATAAAGTGGTTACTTCAATTCTACGACATTGGCAAGGTTTTTAGTAGTTACTGATAATCTCCACACTTTCCGAGAAGTTGCTTGATAGTTTTGGAGCAGTATCATGCTATTTATATGGTGCCACTTATTTATTTTAATTTTTTAGACAAACTTCACTTTATCTCATATAATTTTAATTATGTGTAATTTATTTTTTTAATGTTTAAAAATAATCACATAATTTTTACATGATTTATAGACTGAAGTGCAAACATTTCGTTCAACTTAACAGCAAGCATGAAATACGTGGCAGACATAAAGAGGTTATATATTTATTTTCAAAATTCAATAAGGTAAATCGCACATGAAATAAAACACAAGAGATTAAAGTACACTTTGTCTTCCAAATAAATGACGAAAATTTAAGGGTATTTTAGTATTTTTTATTAAATTGTTAACGAACTGAAAAGTGCACTTCAATTCATAAACCACAAAGGAATTATGTGGTCATTTGCAAATGTTAAAGGAATAAATTGTACATGGCCCAAACTATAAGAGAGTAAAGTGAAATTTGTTATAATTTTTTTTTCCTCTCAAAAGTCAAGGTAGAAGCAATATGGTTTGCAACTCGAAACACTTAGGGTATGTTTGGTTTGGTTTGGTTTTGAGAGAGTAGTTTTTAAAAATTATTTTGGAGAGAAAATTTAGAAATTTTTTTGGTTTGTTTGATTGTATATTTTGAAAGTAGTTTTGAAGTTTGGGAGTTTGGAATGATTTGATATTTTATTATAATTGAGTAGATGTGTGTGAGAGAAAAAGTGATTGAGAATGAGAGAGGAGAGAGAAAAGTGATTGATTGATGTGTAAGAGAGAGAAAGTGATTTTGGAAAAATTACAAACCAAACAAGTTTTTTAGAAAAAAATTTCCAAAATCACTCTACAAAGCCAAACCAAACATACCCTTAATTTTTGACGAATTTAGACATATTTAATATATATTCAAGTCGTATCATACCTCAGTCGAAATAATATTTTCTACTATTACAGAGATAAAATTATTTTCACTAAATTTCTTTTTAATTTTTAATTTTATGCTTAGAGTTCTTTTAAAGTTAAACTATGATTTATAAGTTATTTAATATAATGACATTTAATTTTAGTTTATACATTTACTTTTGACATTAAATATTAATTATAAGTTGAATCTTAACAAATTAAATCAGTTAATAATTTTTATATTATTTTAAATTAAAAATAAATATTTTTTTACAAACATATCAATTCGTACACATATCTTAATTTTTTTAAATTTTATCATATCAATATATTTATATTATATCAGTATCAATACTCGCAGACGTGCTTCATACGGCGCAAAGGATTCAGATTCTGCATTCAAAAGCCTTTGTTTTCAGGTTCATCGTTTTCTCTATCTACAAAAGTACTGGAGCAACTTTCTCTATATAAATAAACCTTGAGGCTCAATCTAGTTGATCATGTGCGAGTGTTTGCTCTCTTCTGTCACATATATATCTTTTTCCTTGTGTTTTGGTCTTGTTGTCTCTCATCGGTGTGAGAACTGAGAAGAGAGAGAGAGATCATGAACACTGGGGTTTCTGAAGGAGATGAAAGTGTTAGCCTTGAGTTTCTAAAGAAGAAAATGGCCGATTTTGCAAAGGAAAGAAACTGGGAACAGTTCCACAGCCCCAGAAACCTCCTCTTGGCTCTGGTAATTAACTCATATCTATTTATCCATCTCTCTCTCTCTCTCTCTCTCTCTCACACAAACACACACACACACATATATATATATATGTACTAGAGGCGACTCGGCAAGTGTTTACGCGATATGTGTGCAAATACGTGTGGTGGTGTTTGGGAAGTCTTGAACTTCGTTTTTTTTTAATTTTTTTTACAAAAAGATAAATTTTTTGCAAAATAAAAAAATATATATCCAAATAAAATATCACATCTAACCTTATAATCATTTTACTTTTTCTTTCACAAACATTACATTCAACCACAAAAAAACTCAATTATCTTTCCAAATAAAAAAAAAAAATTCTCCAATAATATCTTACAACTAAAAAAATCTATATAAAAGCTCACTTTCCAAACACCCACGTAGTTTATAAGTTCTCAGTTGATTTTTAGAATTTGGTCCAAGTTACTACCTTGGTGGGGATCCAATGGGTTACTCCAGCATCTATTGATGTCTTGCTTAAAATTAAAATCCTAAGGAAAAATATGATAGAACTCCCTACTTCATGTACAAAAATATTTCATCCATGCAAATTTTTCTTCCCGAATCTTTCCGAATTCTGACCGGTAAGAATGAATATCTTACCAGTAAGAAATACGGGAGAAAAAATTTGTATGAATGTAATATTGCTCTTTAATATAATGCATCTTCAATGTGAATACAAATTGTTATATAATATTTAGTAATTATATTTATAAATAGAAATTGAAGAGAAACGATGTTTTTAATTGTCCTTCCAAACAAATTTATTCATATAATAAATTGAATATAATAAATTTAATTTAAAAATAAAATAAAATTCTTTGCTTTTAGAAGGAAATGGTTACAACAAATTTTACAAGATTGATTTTATACAAATTGACTGAATGTAACTTTTAGATTTGATTTAAAATTTTAAAGTGAATTGGTTTAAATTTGATGAATTTATCTCCAGCAAACCTATTAAAGCCTTACAAAGATTAACTTTTAAAAAATTGGAGAAATTACAAAAAAAATAAAATAAATAAACTTAAGAGTCTGACCATTTTAACAAATTAAACCCTAAATTTTTAATTTTATCAATTTAAACCCAAACTTTTGATTGATTTTCAATCTAAATCATTTTCCTATTTTCATTAAGTAAAATAATTAAAAAAATAAAATTTTAGTCATTAAACTTAATGAAAACAGTCTTTTAGACATTTTTTGTATACTTTACTATAAGCATAAAAAATTTCAACCAATTACAAATTGCCACATACTATAAAGGCCAGGTAAGCAATTTTTGTATACACTTACATTTAGTTTAATAATTAAAATACTCTTTTTTTTGTCGACTTTATTTACCAAAAATAGGCAAATGGTTTAAATTAAAAGCAAATCAAAATATTGGAGATTAAATTGACAAAATTAAAAACTTTGAAATTTATTTTTTATTTATTTATTTATTTATTTATTGTAATTGTCTCTAAAAAATTTCACTGTTTAACTAGAGAACGTTTTTTGTATTATTTTCATACACAAAATTAGGGATGGAAAAATTATCCGACCCAATTGTATTTGTTCTAACTCGATTTAAAAATTTTAAAAAAAAAAAATTGAGAGAGCATTGAAAGGGTAAGGTCAAGTGTATGGGATAGGAAGTTCAAAACTATGAGACTTTGGGATAAACTATGAAATTATATCATTAAATTCGTGAAATCTGAAATCATGAATTCGCACACAAAACCCAAAAATATTTGATCCATTGTCATCCCTACATAAAACCTAATCGACAACATCAGTAGCATTGATCTAACTATACATATCATATTATCATTAAGATGATATTTGATAAAACTAAAAATTGAAAATTAAATACTGGAAATTGAATGTTGAATTTTTTTAAGCTGAAAATATATTTGATAAAATTTTAAATACTGAACTAAAACAAGTTGAATGATATGCATAAGATCAAATTTGAAATTTATTATTGTCAAATTGCATATTTTAATTTTTATATTACGATGGTGAGTTGGTGGTGATAGAGGAGGTGACAACATTAGCTATGTGTCGCTTATGGTAATGGTGGTATAGATAGATTGATAGTGGTTGTGGTGATGTTAGAATAGTAATTTCATGGAGATAATAAAAAAATAAAAAATAAATAGGTGGCGGCGATGGTGTAATGACGGTGGTTGTTTGTGGTGGTAGTTATGGCAGTGATGGCAATGGTTGTGAAAGTGAAGGGTTGTACTAGTTGTTGTAGTGGTGGTAGTGATAGCAATGGCGACTGTGGTGGTAATGTGGTAGTGATAGTAAAATGATTTGCTTATAACAACAATGACAATAGTGATGAAGGTGATGATAGTAGTAGTGGTGGTTGCAACGGCATAATGGCGATGGTGATGGTGGTGGTGGTAGTAGTGGTAACGGTGATAATGATGGTAGGGGTAGAAATAGCAATAACGGCGGCGGCGACGGTGGTGGTAGTGGTAAGATGGTGGGGTTTGTGGTGGTGGTGGTAGCGGTGATGGTAGTAGTAACAGTGATAGTGAATTTATAATAGTGTTTATCGACTCTTATGTTTAGTATTTATAAGTTCAGTCAGAATTAAATAAATTTTATATAGTTTAAAATTTTTTTAACTTTTAATTTATATTTTAAGAAGCACTTAAATTTTTAAATGATATCAATTAAAATTATCAAAATAACTTAATTGATTATCACTTAATACATTCAATTTTAAATGCTTAATTGATTAATTAAGTCTAATACTAGCCATAACTGAGGCAACTATATATAATGATCACAAAAATAAAGTTCAAACCAATATATAACAACTAGTTAAAAAAATAAAAAAACCAATATAACAACCATAATCGGGCATCTATAAAAGTTTTGAAGTATAAAATATTTTGAGATTTCATTCCCGATTGACATATTGACCATTAATCTCTAATATGGATCGATAAATGATTGTATTACAGATATTGATATATATATATATATATATATATATATATCAATATATGGATACCATATTATTTAAGAATAATTTCATATCAGTGGATATTGAGAAAAATATTGTCAAACATTAAAAAGTAAAATCATATACTTCTTCATGAATTTCTAATTAATTTTTGAAGATATCTCTAATATGTAAATTCTCTTATTATTTAAAGATCTTACTAACAAGTGCGTGCCTGGGTACAAGTAAAAGATAAAATATTTATAAAATACAATATACTTTTTACTAATTTTAATACAATTTTATTAAAATCAATACATTTTTTTAATATTTTTATTTATTTTTAAAAAAAAATTTACTCACTATTCAATATTAAATAATACGCATATGGCATGTTTGATTGGGTGGATTAGAGTATGAGATTGGGATTATTAATTTGTGGGCCCAATTATTCTATGTTTGTTTTAACATTTTGGTTTAGGATTATTAATCCAATAGATAATTAATCCAACAAATTTGTAGGATTATTAGTAATGGGGTAGGGGTGGGATTATTAATCCAATGGATATTAATCCAATTGGATAGTGAATACCACACTAATTTAATAAGATTATTAATACTTCACTATTAATTTTGTGAATCAAACATGACCATAGAACATTAGCATTTGGCTTATTAAAAACATGGATGAATCTAAACATGCATTGCAGGTGGGAGAAGTTGGTGAGCTGTCTGAGATATTTCAGTGGAAAGGAGAGGTACCAAAGGGACTGCCTGATTGGACAGAAGAAGAGAAAGTGCATTTGGGTGAAGAAATGTCAGATGTTTTGCTATACCTTGTCATCCTCTCTCACACATGTGGTATTGATCTTGGTAAAGCTGCTCTAAGAAAGGTTGAGCTTAATGCTCTTAAATACCCAGTCTCCCTCACCAAATCTTCTTCAAAATAAACACAACAATGCCTCCCAGAGTACTGGTTTTTTCCTCCTATTATAGTCTGTGAAAGCCCCCTCCACTATGTTAATAATGGGCCTTGTTTGGTAATAGCTGTTTTGTGCTTTTCAGTTGTGGTTTTTTTCTTCTCCTCAAATCACTTGAAAAACCTCAGAACTCAAATTAAAAGTTGTTGTCTAACAAGGTTTAGTGTTATTTAGTTGGCATGCAATTCTCAGAGAGACTGATAGTGATATCATAAAGATTCACATTTCAACGTTCAATAAAGCCATCATGTTCGCACACTTATCTTTTGTGCTACAGGCCTCGAATATTGAGGCGTGAATTTGCCTCGAATTTGTTTAACCGGTTGATCGGTTGGTCATTCGGCCGGTCATTCGGCAAAGAGGCTGACAGCCGCGGTCGATAAGGTGACAACCGCGGTAGACAAGTGCTTCACCTGGTCGTCCGAGTGGTCGTTCGGCCGATCGTCCAGTGACCACAAATTCGTGTCATTCGCGCCTGAAGCTGTCGAGGCCTAAGGCATTAGTCTTTCTTTTAATGGATTAAAAGTGAAGTATGAATCTAATTATTCTTGTTATATAAATTTTATTTTTGATACATTAGGCAAATAAATGTTTTGATCAATTATAGTAAATGGGGCCGTTTGGTAGAGCTGTGAGAAAGTGATTATAGATTATAGCTTAACAGATTATAACTTATAGCTGTCAACATAAGCTGGTAACCTGTTTGGTGCAGCTGTGAGATTATAGATTTAAGCAGCAGAGTAGTGTTTGGTAATAAGCTGTAAAATAGCTTTTTGCTGTGTAATTGTCATTTTTGCCCTTATAAGATATAAAATTTGTGATTTTATTTATAATATATTTTTTCTTTTTCTTTTTCATTTTATTTTATTTTATTTTCTTTGTCACCTTATTTTCTTTTCTTTTTTAAATTTTTTTTTCTTCTCTTCTTTCTTTGTTAATTTTTTTAGATTTATTAATTCATTAAAATTAATATTCACGTTCTAATTTATATTAATGTTGTGATTTCATTACATATTTTTTCATATATTCATTTTTATTATTTATATCTATATTTCTTTTCTTTATTATTATTATTAATTGTGATTTTAGTATAAAAATTATCAATTGCTCATCAATATATTAATTAGTATAAATTATTATTATTATTATTAATTTATTCATCAATTATTAAAATTATCATCAATTGTCCATCAATTATTATTATTATTATTCTTAGTAAAATTATTATTATTAGTGTCAATTAATGGATTAATTATTATTATTATTATTATTATTTTCATTTTTAGTATCAATTAATATTAATAATCAACAATTATTATTAATTAGTATCAATTAATATTAATTAATATATTAATACTAATTTATTAATATTAATTGAATATTTAATATATTAATATTTAATATTAATATATTAATACATTAATTTTAATATTAATTGAATATTTAATATATTTGATATATCTAATTTATTAATACATTGGTATTTATTTACATTTTAGTTTATAAATATTTATTTTTTAATACTAAAATTATTTAATTCTATCAATTATTTTTTATTAACATTTATTTTTTTCTACAATTATTTTAATTATTTAATACTAAAATTATTTTTTAATTCTAAAATTCCTTCTCTTCGTCCGTACATCGCCGGTGGCAAAACGAGGATCGCCTCTGGTTCAGATCGATGAGCTAATCGCCTTTGGTTCGTGCGAGAGAGAGAGAGAGAGAGAGAGAGAGAAGAGATCGCGATCGCGACGGGGCAGATCGCGATCGCGGCGGCGCTAGGGTTTCCTCTGGTTCGTGCGAGAGAGAGAAAGAAAGAGAGAGAAAAGAGATCGCGACTCGCGATCGCGACGGGGAAGATCTAGATCACGACGGCGCTAGGGTTTCCACTCGATCGAGAGAGAGAGAGAGAAGAGAGGTCGCGACGGAGCATATATGGATGTTTGTGCTGTGTTGAGGTCGCGACAGAGCAGATATGGACGTCGCCGGAAATCGCTTCTTGCCACCGGAAATCGCTGGAGTCCTTTCGTAAGAGGGAGAAAATAGTGTTTTTTATTTATATAGCTGGTTCACTTGTAAATAATGGAGATTAGGAGGGGCATTTACGCCATTTTAGCACCCACTAATGCAGCTGCGCGCTTAAGCTACAATTTTAAGCATCCCATGACCCACTTTCCAAATAAGTTGAAAATTAACTTTATTTAAGCTATAAGTTAGTGAAATAATTTTTATCAAACACTCTAAAAGAACTTATTTTAAGCTATAAGTGGCTTTAAGCTACAAATAAGTTTTATCAAACGGGGCTAATGTCATTGTAATCTTGTTAAATTATTTACAAAATATGCTTTTGATAATAGGAAATCAAATATAATGTTTACTTGCATTTTTTCTTTTTTTTCGAACTAAAAATGGTTTAGAATTCTCATCAATGTGAATATATTGTTGGCCAATAATATTTCTTGAAATGTTGACCCTTTAATTTACATTGAAATTATATTTTTTTAATAACAATGTCATGGAGTGCAAAAAAATTGTTAGAAAATAATGTAGATTAAATTCAGTTTATGTGCAACTAACATCACATCACATCAAGTTTAAAATCTACCCACACACTTTTTCTAGCAATTTATAAACTACTCACTACAACATATAAGACTTTGGCGACCAATTATTTTGGTCCCTAAAACCATTACTTTGGTCTCTAAATAATTTTTGTGACAAAATTAAATTTGTCACTAACAAAGTCACTAAAAGTGCGTCTAAAAAAGTCTTTAGCGACCAATTTTTGAGAATGTTGCTAAAAATAACAATTAGCGACTAATTTTATATATATAGTCACAAAATGTTAATTTTACAAGACTAAACATTTAGTCGCTAATACTTCGTCACAAAATATCCCGATTTGGTTGCGAAAAACAAAATGATGACATTTTTAACGACAACTAGATTTGGTCGCCAAAAGACAAATAACTTTCTCTACCACACATTTTTGTCGCTAAAAGTCAATTTAGAAAATATTTTGTAACCATTTAATTTCATAGCTTAAAATGCCCAAAAATTAAATTTGTCATCCAATCAAATAAAATAAAATAAAAATTTAAAATCCACACACCAAAGGCATTTTACTACCAAACCACAAAGAGTATATAGAAAATAAAATTTTACAAAAATTAAAACACAAAGTATCCAAAGTCACTTCAACATGGTTTATTATATGAGTTAAAACTCAAAATAGTTCAACATAGGTCATATGAATTAAAACTCTATGAAGATATCAACCAGAGTCGACTTCAACACCACGCTATGGCTTTGCATTTGCGATGCCCAGCTTAAGAATGCTGGCAAAGGAAGGGCTTCAGTAGCCTTCCCTAATGGTTTTCCTGGCAAACCAAAGATGATGATCAAAACCATTTTCTTAGAAATCCAAATGAGAAGGTCTAGGGACAAAAGCATAAACTGAAGTTCTAATCAATCAGAAGGTTTCTTAGAAGGCTACTATATGATTTAAGTTGTTCATCTACTATTTATCATTTTGTTAAAACAAGGACTCTGACTTTTGCTGTGGAATGCTTGCTTACTGTGCTTTATCATATAGATTTTGTTGTTATATTAGAAAGATTGCATTTCTCTGTGGTTTTAGAAGGTAAAAATATTGGTCACTCAGTCATCTGTGAGATAGACAAAATGATAGACGATAGTTACCTCATAGTTGGTGTGAAAATGGGATAGATGCCCGACCATATTGGAGGGTGCTTGGGCCATTGTTAGACCACGGGTGTTTTGTCCATCCGTAGGAGCAGAAACAGAGTTCTCAACCTGTAAAATACACAAAAGACATTGATCTATTAAGAGGTTATAGTAAACACAAAGATCACGACCTATGTGATTACAAAAATTCAAAGACAAGAGAGAATTCAAACCAGCCACAAGATGAAACAGGATAGTAGAATTACCAATAAAAGGATAATGGAATTACCTGGACATAGGCATACTTGTTGAAAAAACGAACTAGAGTTTCCACAAGATAAAACAGGAAAATCAACACAGCACAGCAAACACACATTGTTGCCAATCTTTGATCTGAATCCCCTAATCTGAAGAATTCAATCAAACTGCATAATCAGTCATACCCATGCATGCTTGATAATATCTATGAATGCTATCCACTTGTGCAAATAATATTTCTGTAAACTTAATTTAAAGCAGTATTTGACTACCTTCCACCGCAATGTCCAGATAGCAGCTGTAAAGAGTGATCCATAGCAAATGCTACCAAAAGTAGTCATGGCATACCGCAGATACTTCAGTGGCTTGGAAGGCATTGATGCCCGCTTCTCGACCACCATGGAGAAGAACAAGAAACACCATCCCAGACACAATAACATGAACAGTATTACAGAGAACTGCACTCATCCAAAATAAACTTACAGAGAATACCTGCATATAAATAACAGCACTTCTTGGTCTCAGTGCACCGATGCTTGAAGCCACAACACCAGCTGCACCGAAAGACCATAGTGCTAGCCATAAAAGCATGACTAACATGAATGTGCATGCTACTCTCATAACCCCGGGAAGACTCCACACCATCTTAACAGCTCCTTGCAAAACCCACATGGTAAATGGAAGCCTACAAAAAAATACACAATTAGGGAACAATGGAAACAGTTGATTAAAGGTTATTCCAGATCTTTATCATGAGAGAGAAGAGAGTTTTATTTAATGCAAACTAACCTTTTTCTTACAAATTAAATCATAGCCCAATACAATGATGCATTTAATTTGGAAGATTTTCATAAGCAACTACTAACAATGATGCATTTAATTTGGAAGAGTCATCCCAAACTAATACGAGAATGTTCTAAACGTTAACTATTGTGCAATTATTTATCTTTGATGAGTATGAATCCTCATGCAGGAACTAGAACTAATTCAAGTGATTCAGAAGAAACACAAAAGACCAAGCTATTTAAACTAAGAATTTAAAGTACTAATCTATACTAACATAATGTTTCCAACATGTTTAGAGCTGGACTCACTGTTGAAGTGTTATATTAGGAATTTTATTTGTACCAATCATATGGCAAAATGCTTCATCATTACTAAAGAGCAAGTGAATGAAAAAAAACCCAGGTCCAGTCAGTAGTCACACAAAATTAATGTCTTAATATTCAAAAGTCATTGTTCTAATAATGAACAGTATAACATCATGATTTGGTCCATATATACCAATTGAATTATGTCTTTCCTACTAATTTGCATACATCTAAAAACTATAAAGTTGTGATACTGGTGACATATCCCACATGAGGTAATCACTCTAACCAGAGCCAAAGCACCAAAAAACATAATCAGATAAAATGAAGCTGTACAAGCTCAAACTTTTACCTGTTTATAAAGTATATGATATACAACAACTGCAATGCAGCTCCAACAGCAAAAGCAACACCCCAGAAGAATTGTTCACCCCAAAAACACAACACACTAATTACAGCGAGATAAGTAGTCAATATGTGAACCCCAAAAACAGTTTGGACTTATTAACAGTATCAACATGTAATTTTGCAAGTTACAGAAGCCCATTCATAGATAGACATTGAGAAGTCTGCACAGTATTCAGAATTCTAACTAGAGATCAGAAAACAGATCAGAATGGAGTTTTCACAAAGCGTAAAGAGAGTTGGGCTCTTTTTGGAGACAAGAATGGAGACATATGCTCACCAAGAGAAGGGAAGAGACCATGAGGGTGAAAAACTGCCAGTAGTTCCTTTTGCCTATACAATTGTTGAGCCACTACAAAATCCGAGAAGAAAAACACGTAAGAGTTATGTCTCAAATAAAAATAAAAATAAAAAGAGGAAAATTCCTAGCAAGTGAATGACAGAAATACCCTGCAGTGATGATCAAAACGGTCAACGCATTTGTCACAAACTCTACAATGCTTGCTGTACTTGAAAACCTACAAGAGACGCAGTTTGCAATTAGGGCAAACAAAATATTTTGACAAGAAGAAGGCCTATAAAAATCAAACATATATGTCAGATACATCTACACACCTCTACTTCACACAAACTACAGTAAAACATGCCATCTTCATTCAGTTGTTGTTCACAAGATTCTTCATGTTGATTGGAGCAGATGCAAAGAGAAGCACAAGGAATGAAAGCCATCAGAGCCGTAAAACAAAATGAATGGCAAGGCGATGCATTCTTATTCTCAATTTGAGCAGTGTAATCTTCTCCTAATGTATCCGTATCCTTCACACCTTTATCCAGAGGTTTGCCCCCAATTATTGCAGCATTTGCGTCCTGTATTGACGAAGTTGATTCCCCGGCCAATTTAGATTCCTTGAACCTCACGTGATTTTTGCTGTCTGGAATCTTAAGATATTTTTTAGACTTGAAGACCCCTGGGTCAGCAGGATCAGCTGCCGCACACCAAATATATAGGCTGAAGGCACATGTAATCTGCAAAAAGCGTAAGCAGAGATTCATAAAGAGGAAATGATGCATTCAAATTGGAGAAAATTCAATAAAGGGGGATTGTATGAGCAGTGAGTTTCTAGTGATCAAACTTCATGTTACTAGTGAATAATTATAAAAGCAGAACTACCTCTACACATGCATATAACAGGATGTGGATAATTTACAATCCCCGAAGTCCAAGGTAATTAAAAAATAAGGTATCTATTCCTCTTATTTCACTAAAAGGAGGGAGGGGGAGGAAGAAAGAACAAAAGTATTGAGCTTGTTGGTATAGCCATTTGGCAATAGTAATATTATTCCACCAAATTGATCACAGAGAAAAGGTACACTCAAAAGCATAGTACATGTGCAAAAGATGATAGTGAGTGGTTAATCACCCTTATTTTACAAAAAACAATACACTAGAAATTTCCTTATTTACAAAGGCAGATACAAAATGTAGTAGAGAGGCGCATATATGGGGTACATTGATTAAAGTAACTGATAGTAACTACAAATTATCAGAGCTACCAGCAATAAACATAAACAGGTTGACCACCATGTCTGTCTACTACCATCCAAAGTACATGAGCTAATAAGCAAAAGACAAGCAGTATGACAAACTCAACATATTAGAACATTAATTCCACAATATTTGGTATATGGAAGTTACTATAGAAATAAGAAGATAATTGCAGTAGGAATATTAGTGTAGATACATGGGCCCACTTGCCTAGGTGGCTAAGCCACATCATCTCAACACCATCACCATGTCATCTCCACATGACTTGGCCTCATGTGTCAACCTCGTGAGGTGACAACTAGACCAATGATATCTCGCCATGTGTTTGTTCTCCGTCAATGATAGAGATAAACTCTTTTATGTTTGTGATGTGCCTGCGTTGGACCCTCAACACTTGTATAGAATATGTGTCTGTTGGAAATTAAATCAGATTTGACTCAATCCATAACCCATAGAGCATCCACACAGGTTATTTATTTGACAGGCCCATGTGTTTGAATGAAGGGATCTTATCTACTGAAGATAAGGTTGTTGTAGATAGCTACACCACATCCCTTATCCATAGGAGACTATCTCTATATACAGATAGAGCATACATTGTATACAACAATGATGAAAAAAAAAACTAAAGAAAATTCCATTGTTCCTCTTCCTGTTCAATCTCTATAAGGTGCACCTCAAGCAAGCCAACTTGAGCAACTCAAGTTATAACTCTCACTATAGTATAATAAGTGTAACACCAACAATTAAAGCAACAATGTGATTCATATCTATGGAACTCACTCATTATTTTCATAGTATCATCATTAGGCATATTGTCAAACACATGGTGAGCAAAATATAAAATTGTAGTAGTCCAATCAAACACCAACAAGATAGAAAACCATCAAGAAAAAAGAAAGTAACAGATATACATATTATGAAGCTTCTGATATCAATCACTCCATGAATGGGAAGTAAAAAAAAAAAATCATTCATCAAATCCATCAGGTCAAAAATTATAGAAAAATTCATATATAGAAACTCGAACAACAATCACAAAACACAAAAAGATATAAAAAAAAATTACAGAAATTAAGATCAGAAACTTCATATATAAAACTCTGACACAGAGTTTAGAAATCAGAGTTTACTTGGTCCCTATATATTTAGAAATTAGAGTTTCAGAGTTTTAAACTTCATATATATCAATAATTTTAACAGTCTAGAGAGTACTGACATAGGGTTTTCGATACCAGGTGAGAGAGAACTCGGAAGAGAAGTAAATCGACAACCGAGATTCTTCTTCAATGAATCGATGATGAAATCTTCTATTGATTGAAGATTGTGATGTAGAAAATGATGAAGAGAAAGAAAAAGAGATGATCGGATCAATATTGTAAATCATATATATGTGTATATGTGGAGAGAGAGAGAGAGAGAGGGAGAGAGAGAGAGAAACGCACCAAAATTTGAAGAAGAAGGTTGAGCAAATCTGCCATGGATGCTTCCAATCTGTATTGGAGCTCTAGGGAGAGAGCAAACTCGTTGAAGAGAGAATGAGAGTTGCAACTTTTTGATTGCTAGCAAACCCCGTTAGGGCTGGCTGAAGCGAGGTCCCCATTTTTTAATGGTTAAAATGATTAAAATATTTGGTCCTAAAATGTTTTTAATTGATAATGACAAAAATATTTAGTCCTAAAAAAAGTTAATAGTGTATTAGTAACTAAATTTATTAGTTAAAAAGTTATGTAACTATTAAGTGAGAATATTAATAGTCATTTTTACAATTATATAAGTAAATTATCATATATTTAAATTTATTCCTAAAAGATTATTTTTAGCTACCAAATTTAATTAATCCTTAAATATTAGTCCCTAAAAGACTAATTTCTTGTAGTGACTTTTAAAAAAGAAAATTTAAATCCTTAACTTTTTCCTACTTTTAATGTTAATCAATAAATAAAAAATTAGGAAGAGATTTCTTTACAAATTTGTGTGAGTTTGAAAATTCCAACAATTTGCTTGCTAATTAATGTAATGATCAGGGGAAATTTTGAAATTTTATTAATATAACTAAACCCCAACTAAGTTTAAATAATTATGATAAAGGCCCTACGTTTTTCCATACATGTAAGTTCAAACCTCCATCAGTTATTTTTCTACATGATATCGGTCGTCTTGGTTTGCATCCATCTAAGCCCAATTCGACCCAAGATCTGAGAGATGGACTCCTCGGACTCGATATTAGATGTTACAATGTTAGTACAGTGTTATTTATCAGTTTTGTAATAATATATTTTGTCATGGCAATTTTTGTGATCACAATCGGATTATAATGGAGTAGTTTAGTGTGTAAGACATTTTGGTAATTTGTCATAGTGAATCAGCCGGGCACATCGAGATTGAAAGTTTTGCTCCATTACCCATTAAGGTAAGGTTTTCTAGGTCTCCCACGGTATTTTCAGATTTTTTGGACCCAGGACTAATCCGTCGAGGAAGCTACCGGGCGCATATGCGGGGTCCTCTCCCAAGGGGGTTTGCTGCATCCACAAAGGCTCAAACTCAAGACCTTTGCTTAAGCGACCCAAGTCCCTTTCCACTTGGACCAACCCCCATTGGTATTAAGGTAAGGTTTTCATACATGTTTACAATGCATTGAAAAAGGTTTTTCAAAAGAGTTTCAAAGATATACTAAAATCTTGTTTGAAAAAGTGATCCATTTTGGGAGCGATTGATTGCATTCTTGGGACCAATTGATCACAGATCTGATTTTCATTAGACCTATTCCAAATTGATTTTGGATGCTGATTTTCTATATAAAGACTTTCATAACTCGTATTTCAGTATTCCAACCATTGTGCTTGCACAACCACAATAATTTATACTCTATACAAATTTTGAGTATATTCTAATCATTGAGAGAATTTTTCACAAGTTGATTTTCAAAAACCCTCAATACTTTTGCATATTTTTGCATTGTTCATTCTAAGCTCAAGACCGGTTGGGTAATTGATGTCAAAATAAAAATGTGATTTTTTTTTTTTTTTTTTTTTTTGGGTGAATAGAGCCTATTACATTTTTAATTTGAAATTATGTACGAAACTAAGAAATTCTCTGTTTTTAAAAATAAATAAATAAATAAATCAACAAATTTTTCAATTTTATGATTTTATAATTTTCATTTTTAATTTACTGTTACATAAAAAATGTAAAACCAAGAAAAAATTTAATTTTGAAATTTAATTTTGGAATTTATAGGCACACATGAAAGATTTGGTTACTTTAGGAATACGATTATTAATGGAATTTATGGAATTGAAAAGATTTGGTTAAGATCTAACCTCAACAAAATCTTTAAAATGGGAGATCTCATAAAATCTAAATATAAACTTCACATCAACACTTCTCTCAAAATTGAGCATATAGAAACTTTTTCGCTATGCAAAAATGGCACGAGAGGTGAAATGTTTCCGTCATTTTCAATCTTACTAATATTGAGGCAATCAAACATGTCCTTAATGTATAGGTGTTATGAGGACGTATTTTTTGAGTTAGGCCACGTTGCATGACCTCAGGTTGGTAAGTTACGTGGCAAGAAGTGATTGGCCGAGGTGTGGCAATGGTCCACACCCCATAGGCAAGACACTCTATATAAAGGGATCAATTCCATGGATTGAGGTACGTGAGATTTTGTGCACGAAGTGGTGTTTTGGGAAGTTGATAAAAAACTATTTTTTAATTTTGTTGTGACTTTTTTAGCTAAAAAATAGAGAGGTAATGTGACTCAAAAAAGTCAAAAAATTAGCTTTTTACTAGCTTTCCAAAAGGGTTTTAAACTTATTGAGATCGTTAGTGACTTTATCATCAGAACAATCGGGTTAATGCTAACCTTTGTTTCTAGGAAGAGAAAATCTTATTAATTATGTATGATTAGGTTAGATTTTAGCACACACATGGATTGATACTGGATTTTTCATCACCTAAAAATGACAATGAGAAATATCATGTAGTGGGTAGGTGGCTCACATGTCACAACCACAGGCCGGCGCAATTTGGCAACATGAATTATAGACTCTGCCCATGGGCTGTGTTGGGCCTGCGATTCGTCTATTATCGACTGTTGTACTGCAGCCATTAGTCTTCTCTTTTGAACTCTGGTGGGAGGTGTCAAATGTTGTTTGCAATACCCTTTTGTGGTCCATTGCTTATATACCTGTTAACAAAAAATTTCAGGTCTAAATCAACGTACTATAATGGACCTGCCACAATTAACAAAGCTAGATGTGGTCATGAATGGTACAATTTTTTAAGATGACTCATGACTTAAATCCACGAAAAGTAATTTATGATACAAACAATATTCTTGAGAGGCTAATCAAGTTGTGCATGAAAGATAGCTGAAGTCTATAAGAACTAGTTTTCAAGGACTTTCATCTCTAGTTGAAAAGTCCGTTCTTACTGGTTTGAAACACTATTACGTGACTCTTTCTTCCATTTTCTTTCTATCCCTTTTATTTGGAGCTTTCCATATTTCGGCATCATATTTTCTTTTATTCATCAGTTTTCCATATTTTGCATCCATTCTCTATCTAATAGTATTTTGTAATTTATATATATATATATATAAAATTTCGCAAGATTTGTATACCTACATTGATTTAAATTCAATGAAAATGAGCATTAATTTTAAACATTTTATGTATACCTACATTGAGTTTAATGATTAAAATATTATTTTTTGTTTGTTTCAATTAACGAAAAATAGACAAATAATTTAAATTGAAAACAAATTAAAAAAATTAGAGTTTAAATTGATAAAATTAAAAACTCAAAATTTATTTTATCACAAGGATTAAACCCTATATTTTTTTTTTTTTTTGTAATTATGCCAATTTATTTAGCACATTCTTACAAAATTTTTGTACATTTATTTTACTAAAATTTTCACTTTCATAAGCATATTAATTAAACATTATCATTAAATTTGCAAATAAAATTTTCAGTAGACATTTATAAAACAAAAAATATCAAAACAAAATTATATAATACTTTTACACATTGTACCAAATATATATATATATATAATAAGATATAAGTACTTTTTTCACATTAATCATAGTCACATTAGATTGTAACTAATACAAACTAAAGCCACAATTAAAGACTTTTTTAATAGTAGCTAAAATCACCATAGTGACTCATGCCAAACACCATTTTAAGACCTAATCAAACATCATGATGGACATAATTAAATTTGACTTAATAATTTGTTGGCCCACCACCGTAATGGCCCATAACCAAAATTTGACTTAATAATTTGTTGGCCCACCACCTTAATGGCCTATAACCAAACAGATTTAACTAACATTAATTTAAGCCACTTACATATAATATGCACCATATGTATTGTAGCATGACCCTACAAACAAATTAAAACTTCATAGAATAAAAAGTTGGGACTTCAAGGGCTAGCCTCTCTATAAATTATACGTTCAAAAATACATACAGTATAATAAATAAGATTTTTGAAATGGATGCAGAGGTTATGATCCCATAGCCACCTTTGCATCCATCGTTCAATCTCCATATAGTTCTGATTAGGCTTGTAAGGCCACCATAGATTTCACTTTAATAATTAGATATGTTTATCTTTTAGGCCATATATATATGCATGTAGGTCACCAATAAATAATTGGTCAGATTGACAGTTACATAATTTATTCATGCTTGTTGTTAAAAAAAAGACATCAAAAATGATTTGAATATAGGCTTTTATTTTTTTATAAGACAAATATAATATTTGAAAATGAAATATTTACGATTATTGAATAATTTTTTTATATAGGCTTTTACGATTATATATTTACGATTATTGAATGATTTGAATATAGGCTTTTATTTATATTTACGATATTGAATAATTTTTTTACTGATAATTTGTTCTATAACATGTTGCAGGGACTTACCTAAACCAAAACTTTAGTGAGAAAGGTGCTAAGGTGCACTATGAAATATTTGAAAATGAAATATCATAGATGATAGAGACTTTACTACTTTAAGTGAAACTATTACCTAAAAATGCTTTTACAAAAGTGGGTCACCTATGGCCAATATCTTTTTCTCATCATATATTCAAATTGAAAATAAAAATTATTTTTTTATTAGTAAAAAGAATCTTTATTGATGAAGAAAATATACATTTCATATGAGATTATATCAATAAAGAAAGAAAATGCAGAAAGTATCAAAGTACAAAGGTTGGTGAGGAACCAACAACAACAAAAAGCAAACAAAGAGACCAACAAGCAGCATGACCCAAGCATCAAACAGGCCACACCCAAAATGCAACCCAGCAGTAGCCACACCCAACAGCAGCTCAACTATCACCCTATATGCAGAATTTAACTTGCTGCAGATTATAGATAATGTCATTCACTAAGTAATTCACAGAGAGGGGCATGAGGTTTTGACCCACATTGCAATCCTAAGCTTGATAGAATCATACAAACTTTCAAGATCCAACTGTGCTCCATTAAAAATGCTATCATTTCTCTGTTTCCAAATGGACTAGAGCACAGCCAGAGGGATGGCTTTCCAAATCAACTTCTGCTTTTTGAGCTTAGCACCAGCCCACCAATGGAAAAGGATGCTCACAGACCCAGGCATTGCTCAATCTAAACCCCACCAATTAATAATATTGATCCAAATTTGCAAGACAAAAGGGCAAAACAATAGTTCATGATTGACACTCTCCACATCAACATTATAGAAAACACAATTTACATTTGCTGCATCATTGAGAACACCAATTCTTTGAAAGTAGTTAGATGTCTTAATCCTCCCTTTCCAAGCTAGCCAGCCAAAAAATTGAGCCTTGGGAGGAGAAGCATTCTTTCAAATGGACTCAGCAATTCTGCTAGTAGCTTCAAAAGATAGCTGACACCAATTATAGGCTAAGACAACAGTGAAAGAACCTGGTGAATCTGCATTTCACCCCATACTATCAATCATACATTCCCTAAGGACAAGTGCACCAAGTAACAGCACATTCAGCCTCCTCAATTCCTCCACCGCCCGCTGAAAAAGGAATCTTCTGAAAATAAGACTCCACTCCTCATTACCGTTTCCCCTGCTATGCAGCACTTCCACAGATTCAGCTTTATCCATAGACACAAAATTTATTGAGTTCCATTTTTTTTTTATTTAGGTTCGTTACTGTAATACAAAATCGTGATTTTAATTACTAAATGTAGTCAAATAGAAAGAATAAGATAAACTTCATTCAGCAGGATATGTACTTCCAAAGCGCAAAGAGAAAGAGAGAGAGGATTACATGAAAACTCTATGCAAAATAAATATAGCACACTCAAAACTCTATGAAAAATAAATATATACCACTTAATCTTCAGGCTAGGGTGTTGCCCCTGAACTTCTAAAATGGCTTGGCGACTATTGATTGGGCTTTTTTACTTTAGTCTTAAAGCACTGTTTGTTTCCGGTAATAGCAGCCCAGAGTGGATAGTTAGTGAGGAGCAGTAAAATAATATCATATTTATTTTGTAAAGTGAGCTCCACATTCGTAATCTCCTTTGGACTACGAAAGGGCTTGGCGAGCAAATTAAGAGTCTAGGCTAGAAGATGGTATTAAAAAATAGTCCGTTCAGCTAAAGGTGTTACCGGACGTCACCGGCCAAGTGCAAATTTTTTTTTTTTTTGTGGGTTGGGCAGCACATTTGGAACATTAATATTTAATGTTTTTATATTTTTTGTTAAGTAAAAACTATGGTTTTATTTATTTCATATAAAAATAATTTAGCAATCTCCACACTAGCAACTATCATCAAAATAAATATAATTTTATTTAATTCTCTCACTAACAATCACTTTCCTATTAATTCTCTCCAATCTATCTCGGAAAACAAACGAATTTTCACCTCTCCTTTGTAAAATTTCCTTTGATCTATAATAAGGAAATATTTTGTGGCACTAAAAAAATGCCCCTAATACTCCTAATTCCCATTTTAGATACTATTTTGTTTTTTTTTTTTTTTTTACCTTATAAAAAAATTCGGGGCATTCGGGGCACTAACTGCTTCCCCTATAATAAATACAGAAAATCGCACATCATAACAATTATGGTATCTGTAATTTTATATTGTCTTTTCTTACTTTTGCTCTTTATTCCATTGGGCCTTTTACTTCAGTCTCCACTATCTACTCTGTAAAAAAATCCCTTCAGGTAAATACAAAATATCTGACATCATAATATTTCTAGTCTACTTTAATTCTATTTTGTCTTCTCTGGCTTCATCTTGCATTTGATTGATAGAAGAGGCGCAAAAAAATAAAATAAAATGAAAGAAGCTCAAATTGTATAATATTAGAACCCATCTCCAATGATGACACCCACACCCCTAAAGGCTAAAGATGGAAAAGCAATAAAAGTAATATTCATTAAATCTTAAATTAGCATCAGGCCTAAACATCATCATTGTTTTAATTCCTGTTATAATGACAATCATGATTTAACTTACTTTGTGCTGCATTAAAGTTGCAACTAGCATGCTATAAAACTATTAAGAATGGAATTTACAAAACAGCTTGCACAAAGCAATGCTTAAGAGAAGTGCTATTACGATCTCTCTATTTTCCAACTCCACCGTGGTGGTTGGGTGGTGCCGGACACGGAGGCGGCTGAGGCGGCGAAAGGGCGGCATTGCCATACGGCTGGGGAATAAGCGGCATCACCGAGGAGGGTACCTCCGGTGTCGCCAAGTGGTGCATTGGGGGGTGATCGTGTGCCCTTTTCGCATGTTGAGGAAGATCATCATCGAAATGTTTTCGAATGGAAGTTTGATAAAGTCTTGTTATTGGTCCTTACCAATTTTTCGTCCCCAGCTATTTCCACTCTGTTGATTGCTAACTAGCACTTGTCTTCATTATTTTTATTTTTTATTTTTTTTGAGTGCCATAATTGTGGAGTTTGCAGCCCTTGGAGGTGGAAAGACAAAGTGATCATGTTTGGTAATTTACAGCTTTGTATTTTAATATAAATTGTAATATTTAGAATATAGAGAGTTGTTGTGTACATTGAAGATGTTTTATTCTATGCATAATTATTTAATTTCATAGACATTAAAAAAAATTCACTTGTAAATTGAATGAATGAAGAATTATCACTCTCGACCATAATGAATCGGATTATTATCATAAATAACAATATTTGATCGATCAGATCAATAACATTTTAAGAACGACAAATGCTACCAAGTTCTTTTAGAATATTGTTTACTATTAGAAGTTAGGGTAAATTAAATATATACTTTCTGAGATTTGTTTAAAATACGAATTGTCTTCTGTAGTTCTAAAAATTACACCCCGCCTCTGAAATTTCTAATTTCATAACAAATAAATTCTTTTATTAATAAATCATCAAGTCAATTAATAGTTTTTAATGATATTTGAAATTTATTTCAATTAATAAATCAAGTAATTTTATTACTGTATAAGAGAGCAGTTAAGAATTTCATTTTTTCAGTTAATTTTGTTAAATAAATTTTTTTAATAAGGGGGTATTTGTAATTTTTCAAATCACAGAAAGTCAATTTGTATTTTAAATAAACTTTAGGGAGTGTATTTATAATTTACCCATTTTAAAAATAATAATAACATGTCCATCAAATAATCTACTCATAATATTCACCACTTAAGTAAAAACATAACATTAAGCAAACATTGTTCAATATTAATCTGCTATAATTTTTTGAAACATAAACTACACATCGTTTCACCATTAACTTAAACAAACATAATATCTAGCAAATAAAGATATGTGGTATACGTTATACGGTCCAGTTCAATTCAAATTCAAAACTGTGGACCTGAATCTGGAACTGATCTGTGGAAATCGGTTACCCAACTTTCCAAACCAGAATCGAATCACGAATTAAAAAATTCAAACCAAACCTACAAGATCACCCCTATCGAGTGATTCAATGATGTGATTACGTGTTTTGTCTTTTTTGACTATTTTGGCCAAAAAAGTTCACCTCAAGTAGAGCCTTAGTCACCACCCGGGGGAGGAGAAGGTGACCTAGTGGAGAAAGCAATTCTCTTCACAGAGGTGAGTCAGGTTCAAATCCTAGGGGGTGCAAAACAGTTGGATTTTCCATCTGGCTTTCTTTAAGACCTCGCTCTGTACTCGGATCGACCCTAACCTCTTTTGTGGCGTGTGACTGAACTCCATTAGTGCTTCAGTGGTGGATCCCTTCCTATAGGTTGGATTAAATCTGGCCGGCAATCGACTATCCCGAGGCCAAGACCCACGAATGCGGTGACGACACCATAGAGCATCCTTTTTTTCTAGTTAAAAAAAAAAAAAAAAAAAAAACAACAACACAACAACAACAAAGCCTTAGTCATCACTGCATCACTCGATAGGGGTGAGCATTATTTGGATTGGTTCAATTTAGCCATAAACTAAGACCTCATCAAATTTGGAGCAAAACTAGTCCATGAAAATCTTGGAACCAATTCGAACTGAACCACTAAATCACGGTTTGGTTCGGTTTGGAGCCTCAGATTTTAAAAATATTACCATTATTCATAATATGATCACAAATATTATTCATAACTTAAGAATTGGTTACATGATCGTTTAAAACTAGTTATATCACTATACAAAAATATATTTATAATAGTAGAGGGTTATAATTTATATCAAACAAGATAGTTTAGTATTTACATTCGGTAACAAATTATATATATAATTTAAACGGTTTGATTCAAGTCTAACAAGATTCATAGTTATAAAACCACGGACTGAATGATAAAGTTTGGTTTGCCTATTTCAAAAACCAGAACCGAAACGTGTATTAAGAAAACTAAACTAAACCTTACAATTTGGTCTAAACTGGACTAGTTTACGATTTTTTCGATTTTTATGCTCAGACCTATCACTTGAATGGTAGGGATTTTGACAAATTGACCTTGAAAATACCTAAAAAGTGTAATTGGCCCCTAAAAAGTTAATTTGAGAAAATTACCTCTTAACTGAGATTCAAAAATGTAATTGATCCCCTGAAAAATCAATTAGAATGAATAAACCATGAATTTAATTTGATTATAGCAATATCTTCTTAAACTAGTTGGTTATTCAAAGGTCAAATTGTACATTTGAACATCTTTTAAATGGCCAATTGTATTTTTGAATATCTTTTGGGAAAAAATTGGTCAAAAGATTTTTAGAAGGCTAATTATAACTCTAATCATTTTTCAAGAACAAGTTGCTTTAATTAATTTTTTTTAAAGATAAATTACAAATGGAGCTCTTGAGATTTGTTTAAAATACGGACTCTACACATTATCCTTTTTTCTAAATGAGTCAATTACACTTTTGTGCAAATTTTAGAAGGTCTTTTTGACAAATTGCCTCATGAAAGATGTTGAAAAATGCAATTAGCTCCCTAAAAGATATTCAAAGTGCAATTGGTCAACTAAAATATCCATAGTACCAAATTGTCCTTAGATTTAATTTAATAGTACCAATGACATGCCTAAACCAACCAATCAGTCTGTTTTCTTTATCATGAGAAGGCCGATTTGTTAGATTTGATGTGTTACATTTCTAGAATGTTAGTTAATAATCACAAATTGGCTCCTATTGTGCTTTCAGTATCACGGTTTCTTGTCATAGTTTTATGTGTTATGTTTTTAGGGGTTTTTTTTTTTTTATAGTAATTTTGGTTAATGTTTTTTCTTCTCTGGAAGGTGATTCTAAAATTATTGGCTCAAGTTGAAAAAAATTATAATAATAAAAATAATAAAACAAATAAACATAAAACTATGATACCAAAAATATAACAGGAATCAATTTCTGATTATCAACATTTCATTAAAAAGTGCCTCGGATGTGTTGTAAAAATAGACAAATTATTTTAGATGAGTCATTGTTACTACTAAATTATATTCAAAGACAATTTGCTCTAGTTGATGTTTTAGGTGGCCAGTTGTAGTTTCAAATATTTTTGAAGGGACTAATTGCCCTTTTAAACATTTTTAGGACAATTTAATTGTACCTTTAAAGAGATAATTTGCTTCAATTGAGCACTTTTTAACATCTTTCAGAGATAATTTGGCAAAAGCCCCAATTTGCTTTGATTGATTTTTAAAAGACTAATTGCATTTTTCAACAATTTTTTCAAATAATTTACTTTAATTAATCTTTTAGGGAATTAATTACATTTTTCAGCATATTTTAGGGAACAATTTTTTTCAATTGATATTTTAAAGGGTTGATTACACTTTCTGATATCAATATACAATGTAGTTAGGGGTTTTAGCCAACAGGCTAACCCCATTGGTTAATACACAATTTTAGGTCTCGTTTGGAAACAGACTAATGTGGTAATTTTTTAACTATTTGGCTAAAATATGAGTAAAAAAAACTAATATGTTTTGGATGACTTTTTAGCTTTTTACGAAAATATGTGCAAAAAATAAAGAGAAAAAAGAATCTTTGACTTTTTAGTATGAGTTGTTGGCTTTTTTATTTTTTTAGTGACTTTTTGATTAAAAAAACCACTTGCCAAACAAGCCCTTAGTATGTTATAATTCAAAACTCATCATAATTTGTTATTCCCGTCTCCACAAACTTGTGTAGCAAATGTCAATTAAAGTATTATTTGGCATAAACTAAATAAATATATTTATTGGCTTATATTACCTCTCTATTTTTTTACATATTTTTTTTTATAAAAAATCAAAAAATATATTTATTTAGATAATCTCAAATAACCCTTAAATTTGAAAAAGTGAATTACCATAATAGAACGGAGAATGTCTCACCATATTGTTAAGAAGAGGGACAAAATAATTATGGGTTGGTTTGGGTTCTGAATTAATTTTTTGACTATTTTTAGTTCAAGGCTAAAAAATTTAGTTTGGGATAGATTTTTTGATTTTTTTAATTTTTGTGAGAGAAAAAATAAAATAAATACATTTTATTTAGTTAAAATACATTTTAACTAATACATTTTATCTTATTTAGTTAAAATAACTTATTTAATCCTATATGACTATTTTAACCTCAACTTTTATCCCAAACGGGGCCTAGCGTCCTATGTGTCTCGTTTACGGAAGGTGGTAATTATGTCTCTTGCCATGGAGGATAAACATCAAATTCTTGTAGCATGACTTGACTTAAGAACAATAGTAATCAGAAGATAAATATTGTAAGGAAATTAATCTTGCAAAATTTTTATTTTTTTATTTTGTTCAAAGTAATATAGTTTCAATGGATACTCTATTATTTTAAAATAATAAATCTCAATGCAAATGTATCATTTAATTATATAATTGAGACTTATGTATAATTAAGAAATTTTTTTATTTTTAATTGAAAATTGTTTATTACAGTAACTACAAAGTTTTTTAGTAGTATTTTTTTTTTCTTCAAATTTTTTTGTTAACTATAAATCTTGTTTGATAGATTTGCTTTAAAAGTATATATTCAATGAAAAATGAGTTTATTCGAAATGGAATCTTATCCCATCTTTCAATCCTCTCAAACAAGTAAGGTCTTAGTGTAATTAATCTAGAAATCCATTATTGATTTTGGCAACAGACATGTAAACTACTTTGTTGTCAAAATTATTATTGAAGATTAAAAATTAGATTCAATTTTTAAGTTTAGTGACAATCAATTAAAGTATCAAAAATAATATTTTCTTATATATTTTTTAATCATTAATTAATCATATTATTTACATATCATTAAATTTATAAAATAAATTTTATTGGGTAAATTACACTTACCTCCCTAAGGTTTCTTACAAATATAGAGACCTCTCATGTGATTTGAATAATCACAATAACCTTTCCTTGCTTTGCCTGACAATGTCAAGATTCTCCTATTTTGTCAAATTGTTCCAAACGGTGTTACTTTTTCTATAGTAAATGACCTTATTGCCCTTTCTTTTAAAATATTAAAAATATTTTTGGATTGGTGGACAGGTTT
Organism: Camellia japonica; assembly: GCA_030407325.1. Classification (NCBI taxonomy): domain Eukaryota; kingdom Viridiplantae; phylum Streptophyta; class Magnoliopsida; order Ericales; family Theaceae; genus Camellia; species Camellia japonica. Next base: position 68,703,345 of record JAPPVO010000016.1, on the reverse strand, counting down.
GGAATAAACAAACAGTGTTTGGAACAGTATTTTTGGATTTATTTTTTTTAAATATTAAAAAATGTTTTAAAAAATTTATTTTTTTATTTTAAATATCATCTGGACCAAAGAGGCGACCAACTGAAGGAGGTCGTCTATGTAGTCCACTGGCACCTACAAATGAGTTTGAACATCAGTATCCAGAAAAAGAAGTATGAAATGCAAACCGCGAGGCAAAGTGCATACCTGCTGTACGTCAGGGTCTCTGACGTATCCATGCTCCTCCTCTGGCATCTCAATCGGAATCTGGTAGGCCGTCCCACTCGGCTGCCAACATAGGATCGCAGTCGGAATCATGGGCAGGCCAGCTATATAAGCAACATGGGGAGCCCCTCTAGCATGAGGCTCAGCCACGGGAACAGCACCTCGAGCAGCTGGTGCATTTGCAGCGCCTCCAACGCGAGCTTTGGTCAAGGGTGGCATCAAATAGGTCCTAATGAACTCGGCATAGTCTCCGGCCCCGCGGAAAAGATTAGCATCCTGCCCCACCATAAATTGCACGATGGCCTCGACTGGTAAACCATTGGTTGTCCCCATAGATGGTGGAGGCGGAGCAAGAACAACATGGGCAGGTGAACCTAGAGTTTGGCGCACAAATCTCTTTCCCAGGTACCAGGTCCTGCAGAAAGGACCCTTCAGTAAGATCTGCATCCGAGAGGTGTCCCAAGATCCGGCATACTCATCATGCGCCCCGGCTGGCATCACCACTTACGGCTACCACGTGACCTGTGAACAAAAAATTCACGGTTGTTAGTTGTCTCAGTTGTTAGAGTATGGATCAAAGTAGTAGCAATGGAAATGAAGCAGAAGTGAGTATAGGTTTCAAATTACCTCACGCGCCCCTACCATATCAAAGAACAGGGGGTAGTAATCAAAGACAGTATCACCACGGCGTCGAGGATGACACCTACCATCATTTCGTCGGGAGTAAGGAACAATGACCTCTACCTCATCTCTCGACACAGGGGCAAGGGCAGAGAAGTACACATAGACCTAGAGCTGTAAGAAAAGATCAGTTTGTGAGTCAACAGGCAAGCAGAAATAAAGACAGAAAGTGTAAAGCAGAAAGCATAATGTACAAACAGAATTTGAAACTGAAAGTGAAAGTGCAATGTGTACCTCACAGGCCCTCCAATAGCCCCCGACCTTATTCCCCTTCTTGCGGGAATCAGAGCTCATGTACCCATATAGGGTGGTAAGGCCAGCGCCACCATAATCATAGAACCGCACCCGGAGTAGGACCACCAAACTGCTCAGCAGGTACAGACCTATGGTATTTCACCTGTTCTCAAAAAAGGTGGTACCGAAGAGATAAATCAGGAAGCCCCGGGTGTACTGCTTAACTTCTTCATGAGTCTCAAGTTGGCTCTCGTGGAAATGATCATAGAACCAACTGTACCTCACCATGGCTGGTCTATCCAAGGGAAGACGTGCCCGAAGTAAAGCTCGCCTCGCCTGAAGTCGTGCAAGCCTAGAGCAGAATAGGTCAAAGCCCGCCTCATCAACTAGCTATCGGACTCGAGCATGGAGCCTGGTACCAATCCCTGGCAATCACTACTTCGTAGCCTCTCTAGAAGAGAGTATCACCCTGTGTTGGCATAACCGAATGAAAGACTGTAATGAATTATCAAAACAAGCAAAGTGGACGAAAGTAGAGTTCTTACCTCAGCAGCATCATGGAAGAGATGAGAGGCACACTCTCTCAAAAGAAAATCCTTAGGCATGCCCAGAGCGAAGTCCTCAAAGTGCAGTACGCCTCCGAGGGCCATCGTGTGTGTGCATGGATGATAAGTAGCAGGATCAAATGGCCTCATCCTCAGTGGTGACAGCTCAGGCTCATGCTTAGGAGGGTAGATCTCCTCCGCTACAATATCAGCGGCGATGTCCTCCACCACTCCGCCAACCTCATCTAACACTGGTATCTCGGGAAGAGCACCATCATATGGAATATCATCCGCCATGAGAAAATATAGTTGGTGAAGAGAGAAAATAGGGAAAAATGTGGAAAATATGTGGAAAAATGCCAAAAGTCAAACCCTAGGAGAGAGAAAAAGAGAGAAAAAGTCAAAACCTAGGGAAAAGTGCGGAAACCAAGGGAAACTAGTGAGAAATGAGCCCAAAACAATGAAAAGCCCAAAAACTCAACCAAAACAAAATCCAATCGGTTCATAGTGTAGACGACAAAAAGGGTTTTACGAGAAAAAAAGTCGCGTGGGACGTTCAGTAACGCGAATAAAGTGAAAATCTAAAGAGAGAGAACACCTAGACAAAGAAGGGTGAGTGATTTCGGTTCGATCGTGTGTGAAATAGTGAGCCAAATATGTGTTTTAAAGAAGCCATGGGTTAAAAACTCCAAACTACCCCCGAATCCGCATTGGGTGGCTGGCTGTATATCTATTGGTTGGCCAGCCCATTGTTTTGGCCGCCCGACTCTTCAGGTGGTCTAGAGTTGGTTTTTGCTGAGGTCTTGCTGATTTTGTGCATGGAAGGTCTTGTATTCATCTATAAAGTGAAGAATTGAAGAACTTAGGTTCGGTCATGCTTCAGAAAATTCTGAAATGTGAGTTCGAAGGCACCGTTTCAAGTCCCGTCATTTCTTCGAAGTAGGAAAGTGCCTCGATAGCTTGAGAAAGTTGTATCCTTTTTTAGCATTTAAGAACCTCCAAACGATCAGTCGAAGATCTTTATGAGGTGTTTTCAAATACCACCTTCTGTTTATGTTTTCAATTATATTATATGTAATGTTGCATGGAATATACACCGTATTGTATTTCGCATCAATTACAGTAATTATATCGCATTATGTTGCATCTATGCGCATCGTTCTTTTCATTTTATCACCCTTGTCACACGAGTGTGATTTGGCCTGTCCCCCCCATTTCCTTTTCTGCGTGAGGCATAGTTTGGCTTATACCTTTTGTCTTACCTTCTTTCTGCGTGAAACGTAGATTGGCTCGCATCCTTCTCTCTTGGTTAAAACATTCCCACTCTCTATATGAAATACGTTGAGATACACATGTTGGTTACACCACCTTTCTTGTTACCCAGTTAAAACATTCCCCTCTTTGTATGAAATACAGAGAGATACGCCTATTGGTTACACCACCCTTGTTACCCTTGGTTAAACCTTACCTCTCTCCGTATGAAATACTTTGAGATACGCCTGTTGGTTACACCATCCTTGTTTCCACCCCTATTTCACTTTGGTTAAAACCTTCCCTCTCTCCGTATGAAATACGTTGAGATACGCCTGTTGATTAATACCACCATTGTTACTTCCGGTTAAAACCTTCCATCTCTCCGTATGAAATACGGTGAGATACGCATGTTGGTTACACAACCCTTGTTACTTACAGTTAAAATCTTCCTTCTCTCCGTATGAAATATGGTGAGATACGCCTGTTCATTACACCACCACCCTCCCATCCTTTCGTGTGAAACGCGTTGGAACGTTACTTTCCCTGGTTACAATTTTCCCTCTCTTCGTATGAAATACAGTGAGATACGCATGTTGGTTACACCACCTCTTGTCTTTTACGTGAAACGCGTTAGGACGTTGCTTTCTCTGGTTAAAACCTTCCCTCTCTCCGTATGAAATACGGTGAGATACGCCTGTTGGTTACGCCGCCCTTGTTATACTTTAGTTAAAACCTTCTCTCTCTCCGTATGAAATATGGTGAGATACGTCTATTGGTTACACCACCCTCTCCTTCTTTCGCGTGAAACACGTTGGGACATTGCTTTCCCCTAGTTACAACCTTCCCTCTCTCCGTATGAAATACGATAAGATATGCCTATTGGTTGCATCGTCTTTTCTCTTTTCGTGTGGAACGTGTTTGGAATTATTGTTTGTTTACTCCTTTCCATGTGAAGCACGGTTAGATTGTTGATATAAGTTTTTCATTCATATGCTATCATCTTGATTATTGCTTATTGCATTGTCTTGTATGTTCATGGATTTTCAAATCACCGACTTCGCAAAACTTGTAAATCCAGCTTCCAAGTGCATTTTTGTGCGTAATCATTTACATCTTGCCCATGAACTACGCAAGTTTGATTCCTTGCAAAGAGATACGTAGGCAACTTTCGAGTTCAACCAAATTGCATTTACATTTTGATTGCTTGCCCAAGTCTTACTGCCTCATCAAATGGGTCGTCTTCGGACTTTGACATTCACTCACGTCATTTCATGACTTCGAGCTCTGTCAAAGAAGAACAACTGTAGACACCCCATTTTTTACCGCCTTTAAGACTTAGGCGCCTCATGTTGAACACTTGATGATGATAATGTTATGCTGTTCAATGGTTTTATTTTTTCAGCAAAAGGCTTCGATTTTGAGTTTCAGAACCTAAAACCTTGTACCTCCTTCGGACCAAAACCTAATTTTCTCTAGCCTGACCACACAAAGGCCTACTAGCCAAAAGGTGGCCGGCAGGCCAATTTTTATTGGCCGACGGTCCCTCTCCATGGCCAACCAGCCATATTTAGCAGCAGACAGATATTTTGTTGGCAACTGTCCCCCTATGTACATGTCTTGCACCAACTGGCTTAATACAGATATTTCTGACGTAAGAAGGTGTTTTTCTATAGATAGATGATCATTCCTCATGATTTTAGGTTAGAACATTTTGCCAAGAGCCCAAAGCTTGCCAAGCACTCTTCATCTCTCTCTTGCATTATATATACACTATACATACACTTCCTAAACCAAAAAATTGAGGCTTTTTGCTGAGATTCTTGACCTTGAATTTCAGCTCTTGAGAGTGATCGTCTTGTGATTTGTGAACAAAAGAGCATCCTCTCTTCAAGGTATAGCCTTTGCTATCTCTTTCCTTATTTACACTACTCTTTTCCTCTCATTTTCTTACTGTTTATACCCTATTTTGGACTGAATTTAAGTGTTGAAACTTGTGATTTAAAAGCTACCAAAGGTGGAGAGATTAATCACCCTTTCTTGAACCTTATTCCATAGCTTATATCTTTGTTCTTCACACTTGTTTCTTTGATTTACATACTATTTTTCAGAGTTTTCAAAGACCAAAATATGTGATTTTAAGGTCCAAAAAGTGAAAGGATTAGCCACCCCTCCTTAGGATTGCTTACTAGCTTTGTTCTCTTCCATATTTTATCTATATTTTCTACTCTTTTCAAACTGATTTCAGCACTGTTTTGTACTATTTAAGGGTTGTTTAGTGTGTTTATTTAGTTTGTGATTTGAATATTATGCTTGTATTGTTGTAAGTCCTCATAGATTTGGTGGTTTAGGCCATAGACACCAATCTATTTGAGTTGATAGCTTTCTTTACATAGTTTTCATACATATATTCACACTTGCCATAATCACCTCTGCAACCTCCCTCTTTTCTTTGCTTTCTTTGATTAAGAGTTGTCTCAAACACTAGGTTGTTGCTTAAGGCATGAGAAATAGACTTTCCATGCTTAATGGTATAATTTCTTTGGAGGTTCATTACCAAGGCATTACTTCTCTCTCATGTTGAGCACAACTTCTTGTTTGACATTTCCCTTTATTGCTTTTTGCACTCAGTGGACGTAATTATCACTCTTGGACAAAAATGAAGAAAATATAAGAAAATGGCAAGATAATGTAAAAGAGGCTAATAAAATTGGAGTAAAAGAGGTAAAAATGGGTAATAAAATTAAGTTGGGTTCAATCAGACATTATATTGAACCTATTGAATCTTGAATCACTACATACTTTGTAGTAATGTTTAATGATTCAAGAATCAGTGTCTACTACTTCCCTTGAGATAACTCTATGATAGAGAGAAAGTATTTTTGGTCTTTCATTTCTTTTATTGAGCCTTTATTCTATCGGTCTATAGATCATCACGCAACAAACTTGCGACGATTGATGATTTGTTAATCGAATCTACTCCTCCCTTGATCATCTTCATGATAGAGAGAGGCAGAAAGGATAAACATCTCATGGAAACACTCTGTCTGTGTTTGAAGAATCTTTTGAAATATGATTCCACCCCTTTCCCTGAACCTTCTGTTTGGATAGAGTATTCAAAAATTAATTCCACACCACTTTTGAAAACTCGCTTCGGGCGAGATTTGAATTTTGAAATTTTGCCTACCCGGTCATCCTCGCTGACGTCCGGTCGGTTGGCCAGAACAGTATACTTTTTTATTTTTTTTTGGGTAGTTGGCACCTGTAATTTTTGACACATTAAATAAAAAATATTTTTCAAATATTTTTAAATTTTTTATGAACTTTGAATAGAATTTTGGGTTGTGTGTTTGGTTATGAGTTGTAAGTTTTTGAATCAAATATCATATGTCACATTAATTATTCCAAACTCAATTCAAACTCATTTCAAAACTCATGACCAAACAAATTTTCCACACTCAAATCATAATTTCAAAACTCACAAACTCAAAATATAACTCTATTCTTAAATCATAATTTTAAAACTCTACCAAACACGACCTCTGTTTTTGCTCTGTTTCAATTCTGTGGCAGCAGGGCAAAACCCAAAAACAGTGGCCGACCGACCACCTTTCTGTCCAGCTGACCATTTCTCAAGGCTGGCCAACCACCTTTTGTTGTACATGCAGTGGTATTTTTGCAGAACAGAGCAGAAGCTGAGGCAAAAACAGAATAATTTTCTGGCTGCAAACAGAACAGATTCTGGCAACAAAACAAAAAGGTTTTCGGGAGGATGTTTTCGGTTGCGCGCATGTGGTTCCTCGCCTCCTGTCCTTTAATTTAGTGCTTTAAAATTAATGTGTTGTAATTAATTAGTTAGCTTAATGCAAATTTGTATTAATTAGTTAATGCAGTTAATTCATTCATTCGGTATTGTAATAATTAGTTGAATTAGGACATTCATTCAGACCCTCTTGTGCGAGGGCAAACTTGTAATATTGTGTATGTCTTCTAACCTCCATTCTTTCTCCCTTTTATTTACTTACTTACAATGGTTGCATGCAGTATCATATTTTAGTTTCATATCATTACCATGTGTAAATATCCATTTTTTGCATGCATCGGGTTCGGTTCATCATTCTAACATTGTTGTCATTTCTTACTTCCTTGAATATGTGGGCTATCGCATGTTTTGAGTTGAGTCATATGACATGTTAATAAACTGAACCTAGTAGTTTCATTTTGTATGTGTTGCATTAGTCACTTACAAATTAGAGCATGCATTTTTCTAGCTATTATCTTCTATTTTCGACTTGTCTCGATTGAGTACTAGGCGAGTATTTTTACTTTAGCATATTGCATGTATGTTAGTGTTGCCATATCAAGCATATTACCATGAGGCTAAGTGCTTATTTGATATACCTCTTTGAATATCGGTGGATGAAGGCTATTTCACTTAAATTGGGATGATTTTGATTAATGTATATATGAGCTCGCCTTTTCAAAGTGGCACATATTCGAACTTCTTTTCAAAACAAACATAAAATCAAAACATTCCTAAAATGGGTGACATAGTCTATACTTGTGTACCTTACATAGTAATATTTAGCATTAATAATCAGAATAAGAGCATATAATGTACATAAAAATTACATCATGATTAGTAGAAACCAATCTTTGATCAGGTTAGTGGGATACTCAATTCATGACCTTCCTCTCTCATACCTAAGTTCCCGAGCCAAAACACTTTGGTTATGACGAACAAGTGGCCTTTGGCACAAGTCACGGGTTTCCTAAATTTTTCAAAAATATTTAGGTGGCGACTTTGAAATCTGGCAATGCAGTCCATTTTTGGCATTTTTTATTGTAAATCGATTTCCAAAGATTTACCGAATTTGGACTCTCATTGGTTTAATCTATTTTCACATTGCACTTATGAAACTAGATTCAGAATCACGGGAGTTCGAACTGTAGGGCTATCGTGTCCGAGGAGATTAAACCCCTTCGAGGAGCATGAAAAACCAATTACAAGGGGCAAGTCAAGTTCAAATCCTGGAGGGTGCGAAACAGTTGGATTTTCCATTTGGCTCTCTTTAAGACCTCACTCTGTACTTGGATCGACCCTAACCTCTTATGTGGCATGTGACTAAACTTCATTAGTGTCTCGGTGGTGGGTCTCTTCCTATAGGTTGGGTTAAATCTAGCCAGCAATCGACTATCCCAAGGCCAAGGCCCACGGATGCGGTGGTGACACCACAAAACATCCTTTTTTTCTTGTTAAAAAAAAAAAAAACAAGGCCATAGTCATCGTTGCATCACTTGATAGGGATGAGCATTGTTTGGATTGGTTCTGTTTAGTCGTAAACTAAAACCAATTCATTACTTACGATTCCATCAAATTTGGAACAAAACCAACCCATGAAAATATTGGAACCAATTTGAACCGAACCACTAAATCACAGTTTGGTTTGGTTTGGAGCCTCATATTTTAAAAATATTACCATTATTCACAATATGATCACAAATATTATTCATAACTTAAGAATTGATTACATGATTGTTTAAAACTAGTTATATCACTATACAAAAATATACTTACGATAGTAGAGAGTTATAATTTATATCAAACAAAATATTTTGGTATTTACATTCGGTAACAAATTATATATATAATTTAAACGGTTTGATTCAGGTCTAACAAGATTCATAGCTATAAAACCACGGACCAAACTATAAAGTTCGGTTTGCCTATTTCAAAAAGCAGAACCGAAATGTGTATTGAGAAAACTAAACTAAACCTTACAATTTGGTCTAAACTGGACCAGTTTACAATAGAGGTGAGCATAGTCCGGACTGGTCTGGATAAGGATAAAATCATAACCAATCCGTTATCTACGATTCTTGAAAAATTGGAACCAATCCAATCCGTTTAAATCGTGGAACCAATCCGAACCAATCCATTTAAACATGGATTAGATCGGTTTAGGACCACAGATTCACATAATTAAATACCAAAAAAAAAAAAAACAAAATATAGAACATTTTAATTTCATAAAAACATAAATATAGTATCATATTAGTTCCACAATAGCAACATGTCTTTCCATAATAGCGACATACTGTTTTAGAATTTAAATAACCATAAGAAAACTAGTTCCACCATAAGTATTTAGACCATTACGAATTAAAACTAAAAACTAATAAACAAAAGCAACAAAAAAAGATACTATGCGGGTTTAGGTTTGGGTTTAGATTTTATATGGAATAAGAAAAGATACTATGCGGGAGGGTACATAATATAAATATAGACTATTTGTATACGGTCTGGATCAGTTCCAATACAGAACCGTTGGGTTCAATCCAGAATTGATTCGTGGACTACGGATTTTAAAATTTTCAATTCGGAACCGAACTATGGATTCAAAAAATCAATTCAAACTTACTGGATTGGACTCGACCGGATCAGATTACGGATTTCACGAATTCCTTACTCAGCCCTAATTTAAGATTTTTTCGATTTTTATGCTCAGACCTATCACTTGAATGGTAGGGATTTTGACCAATTGACCTTGAAAATACGTAAAAAGTGTAATTGGCCCCTAAAAAGTTAATTTGAAAAAATTACCTCTTAAAGAGATTCAAAAATGTAATTGATCCCCTCAAAATTCAATTAGAATGAATAAACCATGAATTTAATTTGATTATAGCAGTATCTTCTTAAATTAGTTGGTTATTCAAAGGTCAAATTGTACATTTGAACATCTTTTAAATGGCCAATTGTTTTTTTGAATATCTTTTGGGAAAAAATTGGTCAAAAGATTTTTAGGAGGCTAATTATAAATTTAATCATTTTTCAAGAACAAGTTGCTCTAATTAATTTTTTTAATGATAAATTACAAATAGACTTTCTGAAATTTGTTTAAAATACGGATTGTACTTGTAGTTTGAAAAATTATCCTTTTTTCTAAATGTGTCAATTACACTTATGTGCAAATTTTAGAAGGTCTTTTTGACAAATTGCCTCATGAAAGATGTTGAAAAATGCAATTAGCTCCCTAAAAGATATTCAAAGTGCAATTGGTCAACTAAAATATCCATAGTACCAAATTATTTAATTTATTAGTACCAATGACATGCCTAAACTAACCAACATTCGCATTTCAGTCTGTTTGCTTTATCATGAGAAGGCCAATTTGTCAGATTTGATGTGCTACATTTCTAGAATGTTAGTTAATAATCACAAATTGGCTCCCATTGTGCTTTCAGCATCACGGTTTCTTGTCATAGTTTTATGTGTTATGTTTTAGGGTTTTTTTTTTTTGTTAGTAATTTTGGTTAATGTTTTTTCTTCTCTGGAAGTGATTCTAAAATTATTGGCTCAAGTTGAAAAAAATATAATAATAAAAATAATAAAACAAATAAACATAAAACTATGATACCAAAAATATAACAGGAATCAATTTCTGATTATCAACATTTCATAAAAAAGTGCCTCGGATGTGTTGTAAAAATAGACAAATTATTTTTGGATGAGTCATCGTTACTACTAAATTATATTCAAAGACAATTTGCTCTAGTTGATGTTTTAGGTGGCCAATTGTAGTTTCAAATATTTTTGAAGGGACTAATTGCACCTTTAAACATTTTTAGGACAATTTAATTGTACCTTTAAAGAGATAATTTGCTTCAATTGAGCACTTTTAAACATCTTTCAGAGATAATTTGGCAAAAGCCCCAATTTGCTTTGATTGATTTTTAAAAGACTAATTGCATTTTTCAACAATTTTCTCAAATAATTTACTTTAATTAATCTTTTAGGGAATTAATTACACTTTTCAACATATTTTAGGGAACAATTTTTTTCAATTGATATTTTAAAGGGTTGATTACACTTTCTGATATCAATATACAATGTAGTTAGGGGTTTTAGCCAACAGGCTAACCCCATTGGTTAATACACAATTTTAGGTCTCGTTTGGAAACAGACTAATCTAGTAACTTTTTGGCTATTTGGCTAAAATATGTGCTAAAAAAAACTAGTATGTTTTGGATGACTTTTTAGCTTTTTACGAAAATATGTGCAAAAAATAGAGAGAAAAGAGAATCTTTGACTTTTTGGTATGGGTTGTTGGCTTTTTGGTTTTTTTAGTGACTTGTTGGCTTTCTGTTTGTGAGTCAACAGGCAAACAGAAATAAAGACAGAAAGTGTAAAGCAAAAAGCATAATGTACAAACAGAATTTGAAACTGAAAGTGAAAGTGCAATGTGTACCTCACAGGTTCTCCAATAGCCTCTGACCTTGTTCCCCTTCTTGCGGGAATCGGAGCTCATATACCCATATAGGGTGGCGAGGCCAGCGCCACCCTAATCATAGAACCGCACCCAGAGTAGGACCACCAAACTGCTCAAGCAGGTACAGACCTATGGTATTTCACCTGTTCTCAAAAAAGGTGGTACCGTAGAGATAAATCAGGAAGCCCCGGGTGTACTGCTTAACTTCTTCATGAGTCTCAAGCTAGCTCTCGTGGAAGTGATCATAGAACCAACTGTACCTCACCATGGCTGGTCTATCCAAGGGAAGGCGTGCCCGAAGTAAAGCTCGACTCCCCTAAAGTCGTGCAAGCCTAGAGCAGAATAGGTCAAAGCTCGCCTCATCAACTAGCTCTCGGACTCGAGCATGGAGCCTGGTACCAATCCCTGGCAATCACTACTTCGTAGCCTCTCTAGGAGAGAGTATCACCCTGTGTCGGTATAACCGAATGAATGACTGTAATGAATTATCAAAACAAGCAAAGTGGACGAAAGTAAAATTCTTACCTCAGCAGCATCATGGAAGAGATGAGAGGCACGCTCTCTCAAAAGAAAATCGTTAGGCATGCCCAGAGCGAAGTCCTCAAAGTGCAGTACGCCTCCGAGGGCCATCGCGTGTGTGCATGGATGATAAGTAGCAGGATCAAATGGCCTCACCCTCAGTGGTGACAGCTCAGGCTCATGCTTAGGAGGGTAGATCTCCTCTACTGCAATATCAGCGGTGATGTCCTCCACCACTCCGCCAACCTCATATAACACTGGTATCTCGAGAAGAGCACCATCATATGGAATATCATCCGCCATGAGAAAATATAGTTGGTGAAGAGAGAAAATAGGGAAAAATGTGGAAAATATGTGGAAAAATGCCAAAAGTCAAACCCTAGGAGAGAGAAAAAGAGAGAAAAAGTCAAAACCTAGAGAAAAGTGCAGAAACCAAGGGAAACCAGTGAGAAATGAGCCCAAAACAATGAAAAGCCCAAAAACTCAACCAAAACAAAATCCAATCGGTTCATAATGTAGACGGCAAAAAGGGTTTTACGAGAAAAAAAGTCACGTGGGACGTTCGGTAACGCGAATAAAGTGAAAATCTAAAGAGAGAGAACACCTAGAGAAAGAAGGGTGAGTGATTTCGGTTCGGTCGTGTGTGAAATAGTGAGCCAAAGATGTGTTTTAAAGAAGCCATGGGTTAAAAACTCCAAACTACCCCCGAATCCGCATCGGGTGGCTGGTTGTATATCTATTGGTTGGCCAGCCCATTACTTTGGCCGCCCGACTCTTCAGGTAGTCTAGAGTTGGTTTTTGCTGAGATCTTGCTGATTTTGTGCATGGAAGGTCTTGTATTCATCTATAAAGTGAAGAATTGAAGAACTTAGGTTCGGTCATGCTTTAGAAAATTCCGAAATGTGAGTTCGAAGGCACCGTTTCAAGTCCCGTCATTTCTTCGAAGTAGGAAAGTGCCTGATAGCTTGAGAAAGTTGTATCCTTTTTTAGCATTTAAGAACCTCCAAGCGATAAGTCGAAGATCTTTATGAGGTGTTTTCAAATACCACTTTCTGTTTATCTTTTCAATTATATTATATGTAATGTTGCATGGAATATATACCGTATTGTATTTCGCATCAATTACAGTAATTATATCGCATTATGTTGCATCTATGCGCATCGTTCTTTTTATTTTATCACCCTTCTCACACGAGTGTGATTTGACATGTCCCCTCCATTTCCTTTTCTGCGTGAGGCATAGTTTGGCTTGTACCTTTTGTCTTACCTTCTCTCTGCGTGAAACGTAGATTGGCTCGCATCCTTTTCTCTTGGTTAAAACCTTCCCACTCTCTGTATGAAATACGTTGAGATACACATGTTGGTTATACCACCTTTCTTGTTACTGTCACGACCCAAACCCGCCCCTATGGGTTTAGCACCGTAACCGGCCAGTAATCCGTGATTATCGAAGGCCTGCTTAACAGTAAGACAGTATTACAGAGTATAGGGGCATGGCGGAAGCCAAAACAGTAATTAAACAAGGTCCAATGAGCTGTGACAGTCTGTATGCAAAAAGACTTTTCATACATATATACAATCAGTGCAACACAGTATGTACAGTATTTACAATCATTCAGAACATGGACCTAATCCTTATTAAACAGTACAGTACCAGTCTAAACAGTTAATACAAAACAGATGCAGAGACAGACGGGGGAAATGAAACACCCCTAAGCCATAACTTGGCCAGCTCGGAACCTCGCAGTGAGGCACAGTGGTTGGCTTGACAAAAGGGGAGTCTAACCCACGCTCCTAGCTCCGGTCTGGTGCCTGAACACCTACATATATATATATATATATATATATATGAGCAGTGAGCTAAAGCCCAGTGAATAATATAATGCGTAAAGAGGTTAAGAATGAATGTCCTTACAGTAATGAAAACAGTTCATTGATTCAGTATATCAGTCATTCAGTCATAACAGTCATATGTGGTACATCCATTAGCATAGCAGTACAGTAAACAGTAGGTCTTGAAAAGCCGAACAGTCAATGATGGCCATCATAACAGTATACAGAAGTTCCAAGATAGGAACTGACAGAGATCTCTGTAACGGTAGCAGTAACAGTAAACAGTAGTTGCTATGGATGCCACAATACAGTTCAGAATAGAGGACAAACATTCAATCAGTAAACAGTATCAGTTTAGAAACAGTATAGGTTAAACAGTCACATTTGAACATATCTTTACACAATTGTTACTCACAGAGTTCTGGGCTATAAGCAGCTAGAGCGCGTCTCCGAAGACCGACCCTACACAGGTTACAGGATGAACACACACTAAGTTCACATTTGGGAATCAAAGACTTAGTCCCTACTTAGACTCGGTGTGGTTCTACATCTATATCCTCATTAAGATGCCTTAGATTAGGCCTAAGAATGCCTAGGATGGAATGAGGATACAAAGATGCACTTTAAAACATTTTTCAGAATTTTCAGAAAACAGAGGATCCGCTCAAGCGCAGGTTACCCCGCTCGAGCGCAAAGGCAAACAAAATACTCCGCTCGAGCGGACTGTAAAACATGCCAAAAGTACTGGATGTGTGAAAATCAAGCTCGATGGGCGCTCGATAGCCGCTTGAGCGTAAGACACAATGTCCCGCTCGAGCGTACATTACCCCGCTCAAGCGGAATGTAAAACATAACAAAATGCTGGGAGCACGATTTTCACGCTCGAGCGCCAGTAACCCCGCTCGAGCGTGAGTTCAAAATCTGGAATTTCCAGATTTGAACCTCAAGCTCAAAATCAAGTTTTAAAACATAAATTTCGATCCTCTTGGGCTAATTTGCTGGAAAACACTTCAAAACTCATAGTTTAACATGATTCAAAGCTCAATTGTAAAACCAAAGCCCCAAAGGAAGATCAATTCAACTCAATTTCAAACCAAAACTCAAGAACATAACTTCAATTGGACATGCAAGACTTTAAACAACTTTCAAGCTTCAAATAATTGCTCTAATGAGCCAATTGTTCAAAAATAAGATGAATTCATGGTCCATTGTAAAAATATGAACATGCATGAGTAATTCCATGAACAAACACCTCAAAACTCATGAATGGCAACATACATGCATGGAATGAACTTCAATTCAACATTAAAAGACCAATTATTGACTTAGCTCTTTAAACTACCATGATCCATGCTAGATAGAACTTAAATACACAATTAAGAGGATAAAATTCATACCTAGGTTCCTCAATTACAAGTCTAGAGGTTCAATTATGCAAAACTCTTCAATTTTCCTAAGCCTCCAAGCCAAATTGTTGAAATCTCCTTCCTTCTCCCTAATTCTCTCATTCTCTCTCGGTTTTAGCTCTCACAAGAGTGATGAACAAGAATGATGCAATACAAGCTTCAACAAGACCAATATAATTTGACTTAAGTGGCCCACCATTATGGCATAAGTGTAAATAAGGCCAATTAGTGTAATTTATCAATATTTAATCTAATTTAATCATACCAAATCACATTTTAAATGAATATACCATAAAATCGCATTAATTCTAATGATTATAAAACACTAACCAATTTCAGGTTCGGCCGCCGATAAGGCCTTCAATTCGCAATTTAAACATAAAACCTGAACAGATAATTTACCAAATGAACAGATAGACATGCAATTTAACAATATACTCAATCAATTAGTTTCAGATTTCAGTCAGTCAGTTCAGTATTTCAATCAATTCAATTACCAATCATAATCAGTCTCAATTTAGCAGTAATCAGTGGTCAATCAATAATCAATGGTGAGGGTTATTACAGTTACCCAGTTAAAACATTCCCTCTCTTTGTATGAAATACAGAGAGATACGCCTATTGGTTACACCACCCTTGTTACCCTTGGTTAAAACCTTACCTCTCTCCCTATGAAATACTTTGAGATACGCCTGTTGGTTACACCATCCTTGTTTCCACCCCTATTTCACTTTGGTTAAAACCTTCCCTCTCTCCATATGAAATACGTTGAGATACGCCTGCTGATTAATACCACCATTGTTACTCCCGGTTAAAACCTTCCATCTCTCCGTATGAAATACGGTGAGATACGCATGTTGGTTACACAACCCTTGTTACTTATAGTTAAAATCTTCCTTCTCTCCGTATGAAATATGGTAAGATACGCCTGTTTATTACACTACCCTCCCATCCTTTCGTGTGAAACACGTTGGAACGTTACTTTCCCTGGTTACAATCTTCCCTCTCTTCGTATGAAATACAGTGAGATACGCATGTTGGTTACACTACCCTCTCGTCCTTTTACGTGAAACGCGTTAGGACGTTGCTTTCCCTAGTAAAAACCTTTCCTCTCTCCGTATGAAATACAGTGAGATACGTCTATTGGTTATGCCGCCCTTGTTACACTTCAGTTAAAACATTCTCTCTCTCCGTATGAAATATGGTGAGATACGCCTATTGGTTATGCCGCCCTTGTTACACTTCAGTTAAAACATTCTCTCTCTCCGTATGAAATATGGTGAGATACGCCTATTGGTTACACTACCCTCTCCTTCTTTCGCGTGAAACGCGTTGGGACATTGCTTTTCCCTAGTTACAACCTTCCCTCTCTCCGTATGAAATACGATGAGATACGCCTATTGGTTGCATCGTCTTTTCTCTTTTCGTGTGGAACGTGTTTGGAATTATTGTTTGTTTACTCCTTTCCATGTAAAGCACGGTTAGATTGTTGATATAAGTTTTTCATTAATATGCTATCATCTTGATTATTGCTTATTGCATTGTCTTGCATGTTCATGGATTTTCAAAATCACCAACTTCGCGAAACTTGTAAATCCAGCTTCCAAGTGCATTTTTGTGCGTAATCATTTACATCTTGCCCATGAACTACGCAAGTTTGATTCCTTGCAAAGAGATACATAGGCAATTTTCGAGTTCAACCAAATTGCATTTACATTTTGATTGCTTGCCCAAGTCTTACTGCCTCATCAAATGGGTCGTCTTCGGACTTTGACATTCACTCACGTCATTTCATGACTTCGAGCTCTGTCAAAGAAGGACAACTGTAGACACCCCATTTTTTACCACCTTTAAAACTTGGGTGCCTCATGTTGAACACTTGATGATGATAATGTTATGATGTGCAATGGTTTAATTTCTTCAGCAAAAGGCTTCGATTTTGAGTTTCAGAACCTAAAACCTTGTACCTCCTTCGGACCAAAACCTAATTTTCTCTAGCCTGACCACACAAAGGCCTACTAGCCAAAAGGTAGCCGGCAGGCCAATTTTTATTGGCCGACGGTCCCTCTCCATGGCCAACCGGCCATATTTAGCAGCAGACAGATATTTTGCTGGCAACTGTCCCCCTATGTACATGTCATGCACCAGCTGGCTTAATACAGATATTTATGACGTAAGAAGGTGTTTTTCTATAGATAGATGACCATTCCTCATGGTTTTAGGTTAGAAAATTTTGCCAAGAGCCCAAAGCTTGCCAAGCACTTTTCATCTCTCTCTTACATTATATATACACTATACATACACTTCCTAAACCAAAAAATTGAGGCCTTTTGCTGAGATTCTTGACCTTGAATTTCAGCTCTTGAGAGTGATCGTCTTGTGATTTGTGAACAAAAGAGCATCCTCTCTTCAAGAGGTATAGCCTTTGCCATCTCTTTCCTTATTTACACTACTCTTTTCCTCTTATTTTCTTACTGTTTATACCCTATTTTGGACTGAATTTAAGTGTTGAAACTTGTGATTTAAAAGCTACCAAAGGTGGAGAGGTTAATCATCCTTTCTTGAACCTTATTCCATAGCTTATATCTTTGTTCTTCACACTTGTTTCTTTGATTTATATACTATTTTTCAGAGTTTTCAAAGACCAAAATATGTGATTTTAAGGTCCAAAAAGTGAAGGGATTAGCTACCCCTCCTTAGGATTGCTTACTAGCTTTGTTCTCTTCCATATTTTATCTATATTTTCTACTCTTTTCAAACTGATTTCAACACTGTTTTGTACTATTTAAGGGTTGTTTAGTGTGTTTATTTAGTTTGTGATTTGAATATTATGTTTGTATTGTTGTAAGTCCTCATAGATTTGGTGGTTTAGGCCATAGACACCAATCTATTTGAGTTAATAGCTTTGTTTACATAGTTTTCATACACATATTCACACTTGCCATAATCACTTGTCATAATCACCTCTGCAACCTCCCTCTTTTCTTTGCTTTCTTTGATTAAGAGTTGTCTTAAACACTAGGTTGTTGCTTAAGGCATGAGAAATAGACTTTCCATGCTTAATGGTGTAATTTCTTTAGAGGTTCATTACCAAGGCATTACTTCTCTCTCATGTTGAGCACAACTTCTTGTTTGACATTTCCCTTTATCGCTTTTTGCACTCAGTGGACGTAATTATCACTCTTGGACAAAAATGAAGAAAATATAAGAAAATGGCAAGGTAATGTAAAAGAGGATAATAAAATTGGAGTAAAAGAGGTAAAAAAAAAAAGGGTAATAAAATTAAGTTGGGTTCAATCGGACATTATATTGAACCTATTGAATCTTGAATCACTACATACTTTGTAGTAATGTTTAATGATTCAAGAATCAATGTCTACTACTTCTCTTGAGATAACTCTATGATAGAGAGAAAGTATTTTTGGTCTTTCATTTCTTTTATTAAGCCTTTATTCTATCGGTCTATAGATCATCACGCAACAAACTTGCGACGATTGATGATTTGTTAATCGAATCTACTCCTCCCTTAATCATCTTCATGATAGAGAGAGGCAGAAAGGATAAACATCTCATGGAAACACTCTGTCTGTGTTTGAAGAAAAGCTTTTGAAATATGATTCCACTCCTTTCCCTGAACCTTCTGTTTGGATAGAGTATTCAAAAATTAATTCCACACCACTTTTGAAAACTCGTTTCAGGTGAGATTTGAATTTTGAAATTTTGCCTACCCAGTCGTCCTCGCGGACGTCCGGTCGGTTGGCCAGAACAGTATAATTTTTATTTTTTTTTTGGCAGTTGGCACCTGTAATTTTTTACACATTAAATAAAAAATATTTTTCAAATATTTTTAATTTTTTATGAACTTTGAATAGAAGTTTGGGTTGTGTGTTTGGTTATGAGTTATAAGTTTTTTAATCAAATATCATATGTCACATTAATTATTCCAAACTCAATTCAAACTCTTTTCAAAACTCAGGACCAAACAAATTTTCCACACTTAAATCATAATTTCAAAACTCACAAACTCAAAATATAACTCTATTCTTAAATCATAATTTTAAAACTCTACCAAACACAACCTCTGTTTTGCTCTGTTTCAATTCTGTGGCAGCAGGGCAGAAGCCAAAAACAGTGGCCGACCGACCACCTTTCTGTCCAGCTGACCATTTCTCAAGGCTGGCCAACCACCTTTTGTTGTACATGCAGTGGTATTTTTGCAAAACAGAGCAGAAGCTGAGGCAAAAACAGAATAATTTTCTGACTGCAAACAGAACAGATTCTGGCAGCAAAACAAAAAGGTTTTCGGGAGGATGTTTTCGGTTGCGCTCATGTGATTCCTCGCCTCATATCCTTTAATTTAGTGCTTTAAAATTAATGTGTTGTAATTAATTAGTTAGCTTAATGCAAATTTGTATTAATTAGTTAATGTAGTTAATTCATTCATTCGATATTGTAATAATTAGTTGAATTAGAACATTTATTCGGACCCTCTTGTGCGAGGGCAAACTTGTAATATTGTGTATGTCTTCTAACCCCCATTCTTTCTCCCTTTTATTTACTTACTTACAATGGTTGCATGCAGTATCATATTTTAGTTTCATATCATTACCATGTGTAAATATCCATTTTTTGCATGCATCGAGTTCGGTTCATCATTCTAACATTGTTGTCATTTCTTACTTCCTTGAATATGTGGGCTATCGCATGTTTTGAGTTGAGTCATATGACATGTTAATAAACTGAACCTAGTAGTTTCATTTTGTATGTGTTGCATTAGTCACTTACAAATTAGAGCATGCATTGTTCTAGCTATTATCTTCTATTTTGGGCTTGCCTCGGTTGAGTACTAGGTGAGTATTTTTACTTTAGCATATTGCATGTATGTTAGTGTTGCCATATTAAGCATATTATCATGAGGCTAAGTGCTTATTTGATATACCTCTTTGAATGCCGGTGGATAAAGGCTATTTCGCTTAAATTGAGATGATTTTGATTAATGTATATATGAGCTCGCCTTTTCAAAGTGGCACATATTCGAACTTCTTTTCAAAACAAACATAAAATCAAAATATTCCTAAAATGGGTGACATAGTCTATACTTGTGTGCCTTACATAGTAATATTTAGCATTGATAATCAGAATAAGAGCATATAATATACATAAAAATTACATCATGATTAGTAGAGGCCAATCTTTGATCAGGTGAGTGGAGTACTCAATTCATGACCTTCCTCTTTCATACCTAAGTTCCCGAGCCAAAACACTTTGGTTATGACGGACAAGTGGCCTTTGGTACAAGTCACGGGTTTCCTAAATTTTCCAAAAATATTTAGGTGGCGACTCTGAAATCTGGCAATGCAGTCCATTTTTGGCATTTTTTATTGTAAATCGATTTCCAAAGATTTTCCGGATTTGGACTCTCATTTGTTTAATCTATTTTCACATTGCACTTATGAAACTAGATTCAGAATCACGGGAGTTTGAACTTGTCACGACCCAAACCCGCCCCTATAGGTTTAGCATCGTAACCGGCCAGTAATCCTTAGATTACCTACGGCCTCTGAACAGACAAGCATATAATAAGGGGCTAGCGGAAGCAATATGCGAAAATATAAATGTCCAATGAGCTGTGTTGACTTACATGAAACAGAATAATTTTAAAACTTTAATTATACATAACCATGAGTCAACCGTACATTATATTGTACCCACACACATACACAAATGTACAACCAACATAATTAACATAAGTCTCATGCATAACAAACTAAACAAAACTTGATCCCAAGACACTTCGGGAACCTCCACGTGAGGCACAATGGCTGGCTGACAACAGAACACAGTCCCCCACAAAACCTTCGGGCTTGCACTCCAGAATGCTCACCTATAATATATATATACAAACAGTGAGCTAAAGCCCAGTGAATAACATTAAGGTAAAGGGGTTAGTGAACGAATTCCGAACATTTCATACATATAAAACAGATCATAGCATAATCATAGTCATCTCATATCAGAACATAATAATGGCATATCCCATAGAACATATCACAATCACATAACGTCTTCCGACTAGAGTAACCGGTCCCGGACACCGATTAAACACATATCACCACAATAAAGTGGCTAACGAGATCTCGTAAATGTCATGGACCCGCATTTTCATGCTGTCCCCCATGACTTGGGACTATCTATGGATGCCATAATAGATTTCAAACATGGATCTTCGTTCACAGAAACATATATCATTTCAGAAATTATAGCTTGATATATCACATTTGGAACATAATTTCATATAAACGTATCTTTACGATAACGTTACTCACAGTGGTTCCGTAGATGGTCAATCACTTCTCGGACGTTGACCTACAATCACAAAATACATAACACCAACGAATCTCATCAATACACATGTTCTTGGCCAACACGGCTTAGCTTTCATTACGTTGGTTCATGTTCGTTCTTATCACAATGTTAGAACACACACACACCCTTGCAATCTCTTAGTGTGATTCATACTTACTTCAATGCTCAACTCACACACTTGTCATTCAATAACTCGTTACATTCTTTTCTTAGTGTGCGTTTCTAGCCCATAACCTCATTACTATGGCTTAATTAAGACTTAGGAATGCCTAAGATGCAATGAGGATGTCAAAACATGCCTTGGAACACTTAGGCAAAATTTCAGAATTTTTGGTCCTCGCTCGAGCGTAGGTTTCCTCGCTCGAGCGGACATGCAGAAATGAAACTCCGCTCGAGCGTAGACTTCCTCGCTCGAGCGGACATGCAAAAATATGAGTGGTCGCTCGAGCGCACATGTCTTCGCTCGAGCGATCTGCAAATGATGCAAAACTTCTGGGAGCTTGCATTTCACGCTCGAGCGGACTTTTGGTCGCTCGAGCGGAGTGCACGATCTCAGAGTGGTCGCTCGAGCGAGAACTCCTTCGCTCGAGCGTGGATGCAATTTTCTGGAATTTCCAGATTGCATCCTCAAGTTCAGATTCGACATGCAACCCTCCAAAACTCATTTTTCTGGGCCCAAAATTAAGAAAACACATGAAGACTCATAAAACAACATGTTTTAAGAATTAGAACAAGAAATCATGGCCCAAAGACTTGTTAAAAACTCACATTTTCAACTTAAATCATAAAGAATGTTTATGAACACAACATGCAAAGATTTCTTTGAATTTAAACCCTCCAAAACATAATTAAACTTGATAATTTGATGGGAAACAAGGTAAACTCATGGATTAAAACAATAATATGAACATGCATGCAAGAATCTCCATGAAAACAACTTGAAACTTCATGGTATGCACATGCATGAATGATTTAGCCCACTATTCAACTCTTCCAACTTAAATCTTGACTTTAAACCTCAAATCTTCATGAACCTTGCAAGATAACACCTAAATGCATAAACCAAAGGAGGAATAATCTACCTTAGGCCTTCAATTCAAAGTCTAGGGGCTCCAATTTGTAGAACTCCTTCAATTTCTCCAAGTCTCCTAGCAAAACCAAGATGAAAACAAGTTTTCCTCTTCTCTCTCTCTCTCTCTAGTCGACTATAGCTCTCAAATAGGCTGATGAAAATGTTTGGTTGAATGAAAGAAGGCTCAAATATGTTTATGTATGAAGTGGGCCACTAGGGTGGCAAAATGGTAAATAAACCAACTCTTGTAATTTAGCTTCATTTAATCATTTAATCAAAATTTAAACACACCAAATCACACTTTAATTAAATATGCCATAAGGTTCTAAAAATTCCAAATAACACGATGGTATAATCAGTTTCGTTTTCGGGGGCCGATAAGGCTTTCAATTCTCATTTTAAAGCGGGATTCCAAACAGATGTTTCCACGGGTAACAGATAGACAACCAATTACCATGCAAATTACATATTAATCCCGCCATCGATCTTAATCACTTAGTTAACATCCTTAATTACCGATTAGAAGCTAATTACGGGTCGGGGTTATTACAGAACTGTAAGGCTATCGTATTCGAGGAGATTAAACCCCTTCGAGGAGCATGAAAAACCAATTACAAGGGGCGAGTCAAGTTCAAATCCTGGAGGGTGCGAAACAGTTGGATTTTCCATTTGGCTCTCTTTAAGACCTCACTCTGTACTTGGATTGACCCTAACCTCTTATGTGGCATGTGACTAAACTCCATTAGTGTCTCGGTGGTGGGTCTCTTCTTATAGGTTGGGTTAAATCTGGTCAGCAATCGACTATCCCGAGGCCAAGGCCCACGGATGCGGTGGCGACACCACAAAACATCCTTTTTTTCTTGTTAAAAAAAAAAAACCAAGGCCATAGTCATCGCTGCATCACTTGATAGGGATGAGCATTGTTTGGATTGGTTCTGTTTAGCCGTAAACTAAAACCAATTCATTACTTACGATTCCATCAAATTTGGAACAAAACCAATTCATGAAAATCTTGGAACCAATTCGAACCGAACCACTAAATCACAGTTTGGTTTGATTTGGAGCCTCATATTTTAAAAATATTACCATTATTCACAATATGATCACAAATATTATTCATAACTTAAGAATTGATTACATGATTGTTTAAAACTAGTTATATCACTATACAAAAATATACTTATGATAGTAGAGAGTTATAATTTATATCAAACAAAATATTTTGGTATTTACATTCGGTAACAAATTATATATATAATTTAAACGGTTTGATTCAGGTCTAACAAGATTCATAGCTATAAAACCACGGACCAAACTATAAAGTTCAGTTTGCCTATTTCAAAAAGCAGAACCGAAATGTGTATTGAGAAAACTAAACTAAACCTTACAATTTGGTCTAAACTGGACCAGTTTACGATAGAGGTGAGCATAGTCCGGACTGGTCTGGATAGGGATAAAACCAGAACCAATCCGTTATCTACGATTCTTGAAAAATTGGAACCAATCCAATCCGTTTAAATCGTGGAACCAATCCGAACTAATCTATTTAAACATGGATTAGATCGGTTTAGGACCACAGATTCACATAATTAAATACCAAAAAAAAAAAAAACAAACTATAAAACATTTTAATTTCATAAAAACATAAATATAGTATTATATTATTTCCACAATAGCAATATGTCTTTCCATAATAGCGACATACTGTTTTAGAATTTAAATAACCATAAGAAAACTGGTTCCACCATAAGTATTTAGACCATTACGAATTAAAACTAAAAACTTATAAACAAAAGCAATAAAAAAAGATACTATGCGGGTTTAGGTTTGGATTTAGATTTTATATGGAATAAGAAAAGATACTATGCGGGAATGTGTATAATATAAATATAGACTATTTGTATACGGTCTGGATCAGTTCCAATACAGAACCGTTGGGTTCAATCCAGAATTGATTCGTGGACTACGGATTTTAAATTTTTCAATTCGGAACCGAACTACGGATTCAAAAAATCAATTCAAACTTACTGGATTGGACTCGATCGGATCGGATTGCGGATTTCACGAATTCCTTACTCAGCCCTAATTTATGATTTTTTCGATTTTTATGCTCAGACCTATCACTTGAATGGTAGGGATTTTGACAAATTGACCTTGAAATACGTAAAAAGTGTAATTTGGCCCCTAAAAAGTTAATTTGAAAAAATTACCTCTTAAAGAGATTCAAAAATGTAATTGATCCCCTCAAAATTCAATTAGAATGAATAAACCATGAATTTAATTTGATTATAGCAGTATCTTCTTAAATTAGTTGGTTATTCAAAGGTCAAATTGTACATTTGAACATTAAATGGCCAATTGTATTTTTGAATATTCTTTTGGAAAAAATTGGTCAAAAGATTTTTAGAAGGCTAATTATAAATTTAATCATTTTTCAAGAACAAGTTGCTCTAATTAATTTTTTTAATGATAAATTACAATAGACTTCCTGAAATTGTACTTGTAGTTTGAAAAATTATCCTTTTTTCTAAATGTGTCAATTACACTTATGTGCAAATTTTAGAAGGTCTTTTGACATATTGCCTCATGAAAGATGTTGAAAAAGGCAATTAGCTCCTAAAAGATATTCAAGTGCAATTGGTCAACTATAAATATCAATAGCACCAAATTATTTAATTTATTAGTACCAATGACATGCCTAAACTAACCAACATTCGCATTTCAGTCTGTTTTCTTTATCATGAGAAGGCCAATTTGTTAGACTTGATGTGTTACATTTCTAGAATGTTAGTTAATAATCACAAATTGGCTCCTATTGTGCTTTCAGTATCACGGTTTCTTGTCATAGTTTTATGTGTTATGTTTTTAGGGTTTTTTTTTTAGTAATTTTGGTTAATGTTTTTTCTTCTCTGGAACGTGATTCTGAAATTATTGGCTTAAGTTGAAAAAAAATATAATAATAAAAATAATAAAACAAATAAACATAAAACTATGATACCAAAAATATAACAGGAATCAATTTCTGATTATTAACCAACATTTCATTAAAAAGTGCCTCGGATGTGTTGTAAAAATAGACAAATTATTTTAGATGAGTCATTGTTACTACTAAATTATATTCAAAGACAATTTGCTCTAGTTGAAGTTTTAGGTGGCCAGTTGTAGTTTCAAATATTTTTGAAGGGACTAATTGCCCTTTTAAACATTTTTAGGACAATTTAATTGTACCTTTAAAGAGATAATTTGCTTCAATTGAGCACTTTTTAACATCTTTCAGAGATAATTTGTCAAAAGCCTCTCAATTTGCTTTGATTGATTTTTAAAAGACTAATTGCATTTTTCAACAATTTTCTCAAATAATTTACTTTAATTAATCTTGTAGGGAATTAATCACTTTTCAACATATTTTAGGGAACAATTTTTTTCAATTGACATTTTAAAGGGCTTATTACACTTTCTGATATCAATATACAATGTAGTTTTAGAGGTTTTAGCCAACGGGCTAACCCCATTGATTAATACACAATTTAGTATGTTATAATTCAAAACTCGTCATAATTTGTTATTTCCGTCTCCATAAACTTTTGTAGCACATGTCAATTAAGGTATTATTTGGCATAAACTAGTGCATTTATTTGAGTCATATCATCTCTTTATTTTTTTACATATTTTTTTTTATAAAAAATTAAAAAATATATTTATTTAAATCATCTTAAAGACCCCTTAAATTTGAAAAGTGAATTACCATAATAGAGCAGAGAAATGTATCACCATATTATTGTTAAGAAGAGGGACAAAATAATTATGTGTCTTGTTTACTGAAGGTGGTAATTATGTTATGTCTCTTGCCATAGAGGATAAACATCAAATTCTTGTAGCATGACTTAACTTCCCATGAAAGAACAATAGTAATCAGAAGATAAAAATTGTAAGGAAATTAATCTTGCAAATTTTTTATTATTTTTTTTATTTTGTTCAATAATATAGTTTAATGGATACTCTATTATTTTAAAATGATAAATCTCAATACATATATATCATTTTAAGTATATAATCGAGACTTAAATAATTAAGGAATTTCTTTTTTTTTTAATTTGAATTTGTTTATTACAGTAACTACAAAGTTTTTTAGTTTTTTTCTTCAAATTTTTTTATTAACTATAAATCTTGTTTGATAGATTTGCTGTAAAACTATATATTCAATAAAAAAATGAGTTAATCCGACGTGAAATCTTATCCTATCTTCCAATTCCCTCAAACAAATCAACAATGTTAGGTGGTCTAAAATTTCATAGTTCAAACGATGTCATTTTAACATATTTGAATAATTCAAAGTCAAACAAATTTGAATCACCAAACATTTTGCCAAACAAATAGGGGCCTTAATATGGTTAATCTAGAAATCCATTATTGATTTTGGCAAGAGACACGTGAACCACTTTG
Organism: Camellia japonica; assembly: GCA_030407325.1. Lineage (NCBI taxonomy): Eukaryota > Viridiplantae > Streptophyta > Magnoliopsida > Ericales > Theaceae > Camellia > Camellia japonica. The sequence continues at coordinate 68,676,482 of JAPPVO010000016.1, read as the reverse complement.
TTGTCAAAATTAAAAAAAGGTATTATTATTTAAGATTAAAAATTGATTTAATTTTTAATTTTAATTATAATTAATTAAAATATTAAAAATAATATTTTCTCATATCATTAAATTTAGGAAAAATTATTTATAAGTCCTATTAGGGAGACTTATACTACATATGGTCCTACTAAAAAACTTATGTTCCCATAAGTCTTGTGAGAAGTTTGTTGACACATTTACCCTCAATATTAGTTGTTAATATCATAAATAATAGTAAAACCATATATAGGAAATTGAATGTTACTGTGAGGACATAATTTTTCAATGATGACATGTGGCCGAGGTGGCACCGAAGTGCCAACCGAGGTGCCACGTGTCCTGGTCATGGAGCCGAGATGATCTCGGCTAGGCCGAGGTTATCTACGAAGATATTAGAATCCGGGATACGCGGATAATGGGCAAGAGTTCTAAAATGAGAGAGGACTTCAGTTTGGGTAAAGATAAAACTCTTAGAGAGTTTATCTCAATCCTACTGGGAGTCCAAGATTAGCAGTAATCCTAAGTCCATTGAAGCTAGACTTCTATTGGGACTAGGTAAGTGTTGGCTATAAAAGAGAAGCACCCCCATGAGTTTAAGGTATGCTTTTTATGCTCTGAATAGTGAGTTAAGCACTTTTGCTATCTTTGAGAGATAACTGACTTAATCGTCAGAGTGCCCCTAGGTGGACAAACTACCGCTGGAATCTCTTCTTTTTGTGATAGGTCGTTCGGGCTTAATCTATTCTACTAGTGTTCTCCAACTGAGTGCTTGATTGGCAATGTGGTCGGAAATTGACACACACAATTTGGCGTCATCTGTGGGAAAGAAAAAAGAATAGATGGCCAACGACGGACAGAAAGAGAAGGTTGGGGAGACACCCCTACTAAGAGTGGGAAACATATTGACCTTGACGTCAAAGAAGACAACTGCAACGAAGAGACTCGTGATAAGAATCACGGAGGAAAGGACGTTGACCAGGAGGGTGGTGTACCGAAGAAATCGGACTGGAGCGGGTATTATAACGAGGACGACCTCCAAGTATGGAAAGATAGATGCCTGCGGAGGGACGACGAGATGAAGGGAATGGCGGACAAATTGGCAGACTTGCAAACGGTTGTCAATTTCATGATGCAGAACTGCAGCCACCGTTCCCACTACAAGATACGTCGATTCCAACGGCCAAGAAAGGTGCCCAGAAATGGGGGTAGAAAACGGTTCCTGCAGTCCCTCAGCATGGCGGGACCAAGGGACATTCTCACCGGCCTTCGTGGGAGGTCGGGCATGGAGAATCCTAGAAAACACGATCTCGACCTAGATGATTAGGTCCGAGAAGAGAAGAGCTCAGCCTAAAGTGAGCAGATCCCAGATTCCAAAAGACAAGATCTCAACCTAGATGATTAAGTCCGAGCAGAGAAAATCTCAGTCTAAGTTAAAGACTTTTTATATAAGGTCCACAAAGGAGTAGGTGGAAGCCATGCAGAGGGCTGGAGAATCAAAGAAAGAAGAATCCCAGAAGACACGTCGAACCAAAGAAGACTGCACCAAAGAACATCGGGATGTTTAAGGGAAGGAACTCTGTTTCGACACGACCAGTGGAAGGAAGTCCAAAATGACTCACAACGACACTGGAAGCAGTGCACCGAAAAGGCTGAAGTCAGGAGATAGCCGAGCTCTTGGACGGACCAAGAGGGATCTGAGGGATTACGTCTAGAGAAAACGACAAGATGCCGAGGTGACTTCCCCGATCAAGCCGAGAACACCGTTTTCGGTAGAATTGGACAAATTCGAAGCCCCGAAGAGGTTTCACATACCGAGGTTCTAGATATACGGTGGTAAGTCGGACCCAAACTTTCACGTCGGCTTGTACCTGAACTCGATGGCATTATACAACCGGAACAAGTCGTTGCTCTGTAAGGTGTTCCCCTCGTCCTTTAGGGAAATTACATCGGACTGGTTTCACAAGTTGCCGAAAGGAACTGTGAAAACCTGGGAGGGCCTGGCTGAGATGTTCATGGCCAGGTTTGTGACAAACAAACTACAGCCGTTAAGGGTGGACTCCCTGATAGCTCTGAGAATCAGTGAGGATGAAAGCCTCAAGGCTTATGCCAAGAGGTATTATGAGGTGTTCAATCGAATACCAGGATGCAACCAAGAGGTGGCGGTCGTGTCCTTTAAGAACGTCCTGAAAGATGACTGTCTGCTTCGAAAATCACTGGCAAAGACACTGCCAAAGAGTATGGAGAAACTCATGGCCAGAATTGAGAAGTATGCAAGGGCCGAGGAAGACACGCGGGAGGTCGGGCATGGAGAATGATGCTTGGGAGTTGGAATTTACAAGCTAAGGTTGGTTTAACACTTGTTGAAATTTTAAGAATTTATAAGTTGAAGTTAAACCGAGGTTTTGTTTAACACTTGTTGAAATTTTAAGAATTTACAAGTTGAAGTTAAACCGAGGTCATGTTTAACACTTGTTGAAATTTTAAAAATTTACAAGTTGAAGTTAAACCGAGGTCATGTTTAACACTTGTTGAAATTTTATAAATTTACAAGTTGAAGTTAAACCGAGGACATGTTTAACACTTGTTGAAATTTTATAAATTTACAAGTTGAAGTTAAACCAAGGTCATGTTTAACACTTGTTGAAATTTTAAGAAAAATTTACAAGCTAAAGTTAAACCGGGGTCATGATTAAAAGAAGGAATGATATAGGTTCCATCACCTCAGGATGCCGAGGTAATAGAACCTAGGGGCAATTGTGGGGGACATAATTTTTTAATGATGACACGTGGCCGAGGTGGCACCGAAGTGCCAGCCGAGGTGCCACGTGTCCTGGTCATGGAGCCGAGATGATCTCAGCTAGGCCGAGGTTATCTGTGAAGATACTGGAATCCGAAATAAGCGGATAAGGGGCAAGAGTCTTGAAATGAAAGAGGACTTTAGTTTGGGTAAAGATAAAATTCTTAGAGAGTTTATCCCAATCCTACTGGGAGTCTAAGATTAGCAGTGATCCTAAGTCCATTGAAACTAGGCTTTTATTGGGACTAGGTAAGTGTTGGCTATAAAAAAGAGGCACCCCCATGGGTTTAAGGTATGCTTTTTATACTTTAAATAGTGAGTTAAGCACTTTTGTTATATTTGAGAGATAACTGACTTGATCATCGAAGTGCCTCCGGGTGGACAAACTACCGCCGGAATCTTTTCTTTTTGTGACAGGTCGTTCGGGCTTAATCTATTCTGCCAGTGTTCTCCAGCTGAGTGCTTGATTGGCAGTGTGGTCAGAAATTGACACACACAGTTACCATAGATCATATCTATATAAACGTAACGTAACATGACACCTACATAAACGTAACGTGACACCTACACGTAACGTAACACCTACATAAACGTAACATGACACCTATGATCTACATAAACGTAACGTAACGTGACACCTACATAAACGTAACATGACACCTATGATGTATAGGAAATTGAATGTTGCCATAGATCATATCTATATAAACGTAACGTAACGTAACACCTACATAAACGTAACGTAACGTAACACCTATAGAAAATTGAATGTTGCCATAGATCATATTTATATGAAACGTAATGTGACACTAACATAAACCAGTAATATTTTCACATTCAATTTAAAAAAATAAAAACTCATTAAGGCTTGGTTTGGGATAACCTATATAATCCATCTTTTTATCTTTTTATCTTTTTTCCATCACATCACGTCTCTACTTTTCTGCACATCTTTTCGTAAAAAGACAAAAAGTGCACTTTTTTAGGACACCCCAAACCAAGCCTAAGTTTGTGAAACGTAACGTGACATGTTATGTTACGTTTATGTAGGTGTCACGTTACATTACGTTTCGTTTCTGTAGGTGTCACGTCACATTACGTTTATATAGGATTTTGTAGAATATATTCTTATCTAAATAGGACTTGAGACTCTATAAGAAATTACACTGAACTTAACCTACCATAAATATCTGAAAAATAACTTATAAATAAGTCTCCCTTAAATTTATAAAATGAATTAAAATGGTAAATTTGTATGATAAAATTTTATTTGCGCTAATTTATTTTGGCAACAAAAATATCGCCCCAGCATTATCTAAACTCACAAGTCATTTCTTGTTAAAAATTTCTTTACAAAACTTCTGAATTGGGGATTTTTTGGATCTACGGACGAACCAAAGATGGCTTCTTCATCTCTCATGGCTTCCCAAACCCTAATCCTCAGAAACCCTAACTCTCTCTCTCCTCACAATCTCACCAATCTCTCTCTTCCCTTCCGTCCAAACACCACCTCTTCCTCAAAGTCTCCAAACCCCGAACTCTCTCTCTCTCCTCACCTCCTAAGGTTTTTGCTTCTTCTTTATCTTCTGCGACAATCCCCAACGACCCATCAACCAGATCTTCAAATCCAACTCAGTCACTACTCACCGGCTCTACTCGGACAATCACAACCATCTTGGCAATCACTTTCTCAGTTTCAAGACTTGTCGCTTTGAAACTATCTAGCTTTGCGCTCAAATTGAAAGGAATTTGTACAACCCCTACTCCTGATGAGCTCGCATCGATTCAAACCCTTCAAGATAGCTTGGTTTGCACTGTTGGACCGTTTTTTTCGCGGCTCTGAAGGACCGTCCCAGTGGGTACTTGAACACTCCATTGACGGTGGTTGCGTCGGGAATGTCGAAATGGCTTGATATATATAGTGGAGTTTTGATGGTTAGGGTTTTGCTCAGTTGGTTCCCAAACATTCCGTGGGATCGCCAGCCATTATCGGCCATTCGGGACTTGTGTGATCCATATTTGAATCTTTTTAGGAACATCATTCCGCCCGTATTTAATACCTTGGATGTTAGCCCTCTTTTGGCTTTCGCGGTTTTGGGGACGCTCGGTTCGATTCTCAACAACAGCAGAGGAGCATATTGAAGAAGATTGGCGGGCTTGGTGGTTGCTTGTTCGGTGGCATTTACTTTAGAGTATGAATTATATGGTTTTAGTTCAATTAGTATTTACCGTTTTATCAATCTGTTGTAGTAAATTTGATACTATCGTATAGTTTTTTTTATAATTTTCAGGATGGAGATATAATACTATTGCAGTTGAGAATGGAACTTGAATTGTTCTGATGGAAAATAAATTTAAGTTTCATGTATTTTTGACACCGTGGATTATAAAGCAAGTTTTAGCCTCGCTATTTGCTCTATTGTCCAAAAGATAAGTTTTTAAATCAACCAATTGGCAACCCTGAATTTTGTTCAAATTGACATTCTTTCTAGTGTTTTGTCCTCTGCAATCTGTTGTCCAATTTTGCTGACGAAGGTCTACAACTCATCTCTTAGCAGCCTCTTTTATAGGTGCCAGATTACAAAATGATTTAATTTGCGGATGGTTGTCTTTATTTCTTATGGTTATTCTTATTTTTCTGCTTGAGCTATCAAATGCTTCGAATAGCGGTTAGGAATCTGCAAGTGTACTCTTACTGGTCTTTCTTACAGTACTCTGAGGTCTTCCTTATGCTATTATGGTTTATATTGTGCTCATGGAATTCAAAATATTTAATAATTTTATAATGTTTAAAATCTGGCTTAGCTTGGCCACAACTCTTTTAGAACTTTGCTATTGTTGCTAATATTGCAAAGAACTAATCCATTGGCTCTTTCTGATGCTTTAAGTTAAGTTTGCATACATGAAATTTAAGTCCTTTCAAGAATGGGTAATTCTATAACTGTCTAGTTTCTTGTTGAAGCATTTGGTTGATTATGGATAGTTGAGATATATACAGATGTTGGCCGGTGTTCCATGGGTATAAAGTGGATGTAATTAGACAGTAGTACTAGTTATTCTTGCTTACTTAGTAGGTTGTTGGAACTATTCCATTGACATGCATATATGTCATCTTGTTGTGTCCAAGATTGCCCATAGAAACAATGTCTGCAGCACATTATTGGTGATGTCAAATTGGGAATCAATTACCATTAGCCACTTGGGTTCATCCTATGTTGTGATTAATACGGAGTGGATGCAGTGAGTTCCAATCCTAATGACTTTCAATATAGAAGAAGGTAGGTTAGCTAATTAATTGATCATGTGAATTATGTTTTCTCAGGTATCTGGCATGGCCAATTTTTATAGTTACCCGTTAATTTTTCTAAATTTGGTTTGGATGCTTATTATTCAGCTTGTGGTTGTTCTTATTGTTCTTATTCTTGCACCACATTTTGATACTAGTTTTTAGTTATTGTGTTTAGTGTTTATGTAATTACCTATCCTCCTTTTTTTCTTTGAGAGTTGGTGTATTTTTATGAAGTGGGTTACCTTCAATGTTGTCCTAGCATGGCACATGTTTTTTTGTAAATTAACCATGTTCCTGAGTTTATACTTTTTCTGGAGCCTGAGAAGATGGTATTATGTGAACACTAAACATTCCTTTGAAGCATTGCAATGCAGCACCTGGCCTTTAGCAATTAGGCCAATCTGGCCCAAGAGTTTATGGCAATTTCCAATTAGAAATTGTTCCTCTCCCTTTTCATATAAGAAAATCACGATGTCCTGTACGTAGATAGCTTCATGGATGATGTGCTGCTTATTTGACTTTGATTTGTGTTGCATGGGTACACATGATAAATAGTTGCCTTCTGATATTTGTCTGGAAGGATTGTAGGGCTTTAAATTATCACATTCCTTTGATGCATGGAAACTACTGTTTTGCCTGATTACATGCTCGACCCATTTCAATCTTTTTATGACTAATGGCTGGTCCAATACATGGAAGCTACAAGCTGGCTAGGTAAATACCTTGATGTATGGACATTTGTCTGGTGGAGTTTAACAGATTATGTTTCCTAATTAGATAGTGTTTTAGGAATTTTTATCAATTATTTACCAAGATAGATTTGTGCTTTGTTTTTTGCTGCCTCAGTTGATGTTTGCTTCCTTTGCAAGTGCGAAATTGTCTTGAGACAGTTTACTTGAAATCCTTTTAGTTACAGGGTTACCTTAATAGATAGCTATGAATCATGGACACTTTAAAATAGGTGCCGTAGCGATGTTATTATTTTTTTGCAGGGGACGCTACAGGGACACAGGTGTCCAAATTTGGACACATCAGAGGCGTGCCCCTTTAATTTTTTATATTTTTTTTGCAGGGGACACAACGGACACACGTGTCCAAATATGGACGATTTATTAATTTGTTTAAATTTAGTGATTTATATATATATTGAATTAATGTTAGTTTTTATTAATTTTGATTATTTGGTAACATAATATTAATCTTCATATCAAATATGTATAAAAAATAAAATAACTAAAATGTTGCCGTGTCCCCTGCCGTGTTTGTGTCTCCATTTTTTTGAAATGACCGTGTCCCGTGTCCTTATCTGTCTCCATTCTTCATAGATATATAGTTTTGTGGGGAAGTCCTGTGCGAAGTAGCCTTACATTTATTGTTGGTTTGAGTTAGAAGTATGAAATAGAAAAATATAAGCCAGGGATTAGTATCATACAGAGATCTGAAGGGATCAGTACATTTGGGTTTGGTCCTTTGGGAGGGAAAAGAAAAGGAAAAAATAAAATTAGAGTAGCCAAAAAAATATCATTGCCGCCGAAACTATTAGGTGACTAAGAGTAATCTGCAGGTCTTAAAGCAAATTTTCTTCTCTTTATGTGCTGTCAGTGATGTAGTGAATACATCAAAGGGTTAGTCAATAATTGCATTTTTAATCTTAGGTATTGCTGTTGATCCTTGTTTCTTGCCATGTTTTATACTACTACGTATTTGGTTGCTCTGAAGTGTTGATCTTAGGAGATCCCGCTTCTCACTTCTCGTGTGACATCTGCTTATATTCTGTGTGAAGTTGATTGCAAGACATTGTTTTGGAGATTGATCTCCAAGCTGACCCTTGGTTTCCATGCAAGCATTCTATGAAGTCAATTTCATTGTTTCTTGTATCAAAGGAGCTAAACAATTTGTGGTGGTTCTATTTTGCAATTCAGTTCCCTTAAAAAGTCATATGCATGATTGTAAAGAAGCAACTCATGATCTGGGATTTGAAGTTTCGTAAGTTTTCTTGGATTTTTTGGACTAGTAGTAAATGAGTTGTTTATGCAGTAGGGAAACATGTTGGAATCTCTTCTACATGTTGGATAGTGAAAATTTCAGTGTGTTAATGTTTGAAGTTGGGGAGGAGATATTCATTGCTGGGTGCTCTTGGGGACGAGTCCGGATTTACTAAAGTTGAAAATCTCAATTTTACAGTGAAGTTGACCCATTATCCGACTAATTTGGATTTATTTCGGTAATCTAAACCGTTCATCTTATATAACTAAATAATAAAATTATCTCTATAAAAAATTAAATTTAACCAACATGAATTGTCGTACATTTAGATCATCTTTATTTATAATGTTTATTTTTAAAAATAGACCGTCCATTTATTATAATATATATGTGGTTTGATCATATGATTACTTATGTTTGATCAACTTAATTTTTTACATACATATTTTTCTCAGTTTGTCATATGAGATGAATGGTTAAAATCATTGACGTGGATGCAGATTAGTCCCATAATACACTAACTTCCCTTGTAAAGTAGACATCTTCTAACTTCAGCAAATTCAAAGTCCTTGGAGACCTTGTTTCAAGAGAGGTCTATGTTCCAATAACAATATGCAACCCATGTTAGTGGGCCAACACTAACACAAGGTTTCCTTGGGCTGATTGTGAGTTTCATCAGAGTTAGATTTTAGACCATACAAGGAGGTAACAAACCTAGTGTGGGGTAGTTTTGGGCCAGACCAGATTACCTCACTTTTCAAGATAGTTTTCTTTTTTGCAGAGCCATACATTAGCATTCGTTTCTTTTAGACAACCAGTTTTGCAGATTGTTTTCCTACAGAAACCTGTGTGCAATGATATTTTTTCAACAAAGCTGCATGGAACAGAGTTTCGACCCTTGAAATGAATTGTACCAAAAGTTGTTCCCAATTAACAGGTTTCAAAATTATTGAAGAAACTCAAAGAAAGCTTCGTAGCTGCACTTCAATCTATTGTGCAAATAGATTTGTCCACTTTTCTCGAGGTTGACATGGGATAACAGTTTTTCAAAATTCCCTTTTTCCTTTTCCCTCTTCTCTCATGGTACAATATATGAAATTGACTCACATTCTTACAAAAACAAACAATGGCTTCGTAACATCCCTGTATACAGATGCAGATCGACACATGAACTAGAACTGTACATCAGCTGTATTATTATTTTTTATTTTTTTATATTTTTTCCGAAGTAGGAAAATAGCGTCGGTTGTTTTATCACCTGCAGCGCAAAGGTTTCCCTTCTTCCTCACCGGGGACTTGCTTGTTTCACAACTAGATGGCTTCATGTCTCTCTTGATAGGGAGATTTGTAGCTCTTTTATCACAAAATTGTAGAAACATCAGGTTTTGATTCATCATTGCCTTCGTTGATAAAAGAAGGATGACCTAGGTTAGCTTGAGTTTCTGTTTTATTTTTCAAGATTTTTGCCTGTTTTTTGGTCTTAACGGGCTCTCTCCATGCATATGCTTCCAATTTGTGAGCTCAATTCCTGTTCACCATTGGCTCTTTGGTTTGAGTAAAACTTTTGAGATCGGCTTTGTATCAGTCTTCCTATTTTAGCAGCAGAACACGGTATTAATCAGTACGGAAATTCTATGTATAGAATCAGTATTTGGTTGTCCTTTCAAAGGTACTGACTCAAACATGGAAGATGAGGGACCAATTAGACATGTATCAGTTGATTCCTAGTCACCCAAAATAACAGGCATCTTGTCGATGCTCATATTACGCAGGTCTCAATGCATCACACTTGCTAAAAAATGGGGATTGAAATTCAGACAATGACAACAAAATCTGATCACAAACAAAATAATCTCGTCCTAAAAACTTGTAGCGCCTTAAACCAACATCAGGCCAACAAGATGAACCCTGTTCCTTTGTCTAAATATAGAAGTCAGAAAAAATCGTTAATTAAACTTATTAATTTTAAACATGTTTGTAAGGTGTTAGATCTAATGATTATGCAAGTTGCAAGTTCAACTCCTTCTATCTCCTATTATAAAGGTTATATGTAAGATGGAAATATATTATCGATCATGAATTAAAAAAAATAATAAATAAATAAATAAATAAAAGAAAACTAACCAGGTCTGTTAATCGTAAATTTAAAATAAATAAATAAATCAATGGTATCAACACATTGTAAAAAAAATCAATCCCAAATGGTCTCATTTTCTAGATCTAATAGTGTGTAAGTGATATAATTGGTTGATCATTAAAGAATATATGAGAGAGTGTGTTACATTTAATATCTTAATTAATTGTCACATCACTGGATTTGAAAATTGGATTTAATTTTTGTTTATGAATAGCAATGCTCTACAATAATAATGGTGAGAATTGCACAAAATGGTATCAACACAAAATAATTGTAATGTCATATAGTACAAGCAATTTATGTATTAGATTGTGCACTTTCCTTGTTTTTTGCAATTATTTTGAGTTTATACAAAAAAAATTTAAAATTTTTTTATTTACAATTTTGCAAAATAATATGGCAAAATAATAATATAATAATAGATAATATATAAGTGAAGATACCAAATTCATGCCATGTTTGGAAAGATAAATTTTTAGTTAAAAAATCATTACAAATTGTCAAATTATTCTAATTATCGTGTCTATTTTCTTTATATATTTTTTTTATAAAAAAATTAATAAATCTATACTATTATATATGTAAGCACTTATTTTGGTGTCTTAAACTTTCTTTCTCTTTATGCAAGTGTCTAATTTTTTATTCCAAAAGAAAAAAAAAAAAAAGAGTAGAAAAAATAGGTCAAACTTGAACTTAACTACATAGATTTGATAGAGAGGAATTTTATCATTTAAGTTACATGTAACATGTATATAACCAATATTTTGTTTTTATTTATTTGATTTACACACATGACCTGTGCTAACCATTAATTATTTTAAAAAAAGGTCAATTCTCAACACAAACTAGTCTTTAAAAATGAAGTCATGTTTTTTTAAAAAACAAAAAACAAAAATTTAAAACAGACTTCGGGTTAACCGGCATTTGTAAATGGATAATTAACCCAACCCAACCCAACCCAACCCAACAGACGGTGGAGGCAGGCAGCAGCAGGCTGCAGCGAAATTGCTCGACAATGCTGTCGATTGCAAGGCGACTCCAGAGGTCTCACCCATGTCTCCACCAGCAAGCCGCTCATCAACTCCGGACAGACGCCGCGGGCTCGTCTTCTCCGGCACGGAGGCGGCCCAAGTCGAGGGCGGCGACGCTGAAGAAGGCGGAGGATAAGTCAGAGTGGTGGGCATGGACGGCGAGATGCACGAGATCGGCGAGAACGTTCCTCCGAGGGAGAGGTTTGTGATACCCCGAGACAACATCCCTAACAAGCGTCGCAAGCAGCTCCGTGAACAGTTCATGCGCCGCACTCGTCTCGTTCTCAAAGAATCGGTGCCTACCTACTCACCCTCTCTCTTGCCCTAGGCTTTTTATTATTCAATTTTCAATCTGTTTTGGTTGCTGAGAAAAGGTCGGGAGTGAAAAGAAATTGGAATTCTTAAATTTTCATATTCATTTCCGAAACAGACAGGAATTCTCAAGGAACGAAAGCTAACAGCTTAGAGCATCTCCAATCCTTACACTCTTTTTTTTTTCAAATTTTTTTTTTTTGATTTTTTTTTTTTTTTTTTTTTTTTATGAAACACTACAATTCTTACCCTTTTTTTTTTTTTTTTTTTTTTTTTAATTTTCATCAGAACTTTTTGAAGAATTTCACACTATCGGTCTGTTTTAACCATTTTTTTTTTTTTTTTGGGTACATCGGAATTGAATGTTTTAACCATTTTTGACGAAAGAAAACTGTCTTATCAAATTTGAGTAAAAATATGATTGTTAAAAATTTGGTGAACATCCTGTTCATTCATTCTTGATTTGGTGAAAAAATTGCTCTCTTCCTGATTTAATACAAATGAAATGATTGAGCACAAGCTTTTTCTTTTTTTTCTCATCAACTTAGAATTTGATGTAGGATTGGAGATGCTCCTAGGTTTGTTTAAAATATGTTTCTTCTTTTTTATCTTTCTGTGTTTTACAAGCATCAATTTGAGGGCCGCTCTGTATGCAAAACCATCTTGATGTTTGAAGTGCTTGTCTGATTTCCATTGGATGCTTTGGGTTTCTGAATTTGGGATTTTACTTGGTTTGTGGTGTGATATACTAATCTTTCTTACATAACTAAAAGGAGCATGAGCCATGGTGCAAAAGGTACATGGAACTATATCAGGAGCTTAGAGAGAACTGGGAGAGGCTTTATTGGGATGAGGGTTACTCCAAGAAACTAGCTCATGATCATGCTAACTATGACTCTGCTGAAGATGATGATCAAGATTTTTCACCATACCGGTCTGTATACTTCTCACTCTTTCTGTTTCTTGAAACCAACTTGTCTAGTAGCCCATTATAATTATATTAATGCTGTGATGACCAAATTTTCTTTTCCAAAATTTCTTATTTATCAAATGATGTCTCATCACTGCATTGGTGTAATGGACCTCGCCTTCCATGCATTATGCCAATGCGCAGATGACATGTAAGGTGACACGTTAGATGGTAAACAAATTTGGTCATCCTAGCATTGCTTTTATATCCATGCACATATGTTGAATGCATTTACATCCTTCCTTATTCACTTCCATTATGTTATCTTGTAAACGACTGTATTGGACTTTTATTTTCTTAACTGATAAGGTTTACTTCTATTGTAATTTTGAATATTATGTGATGAAGATTAATATTGCATGCTATTTTGTGTGTTTCAGGATAAGGCGACCCCATGCTGAGCAAATGAAGGTACTGATGCGAATGTTTAGTGTATCTATATGATGATCTTAGTAGGTTTAGTTTAGTAATATAAAATGGCTTCAGCTGTCTTACATAGAAATGAAGTTTCTGAACAAATTTTGCAGCCTTCTACTTAGATGTAAAAAGATAAACTCCACATTTTCATTCTCTATTTTCCAATTCTATTGCTAACTTCCAAAACTTTGGACCGAATCTCCTAAATCTTTATCATAACGCTTGAACTGGTGCTGGGATATGCTTTCCTGCACTTGTTCCATTTCAATCTCTTACATTACACATGACACTCCATGTGCATTTTGCCATCTGCATATGTATTGTTTTTTCTTCTTCTATTTTTTTGTTATATTATTCATTATTTTGTGTCAACTACTACTTCCCATTTTGAGTGATGCGTTACTCTTCCTTTTTTTTTTTTTTCATTTTCTTTTTTACATAATATATTTAGTTCATGGTGAAAATATTGGTGAATAATACCATGGGACTTCACTGAATGCAGGGCCAAGGTATGGGAAGAAATATGCAGAGATGATACCAGAGAAAAGGTTAACCAGATTCGAGATAAGTTTGAATATGACAGAGAGAAAAGAATGAGAGAAAGAGGTTGGTTCAATTAGTTTGGATATTTTTATATATCTTTTTTTTTTTTTTTTTTTTTAAAAATTAAATTAAATAATGGACTTCTGTGTATCCTTTAAAGTAGTTGGACTAATGGACTCCATTAGTTAAAGGATCATGTTCGTGGGTTTATTAAGCACCAAGCACATCTGTAGTATTGCTACAGATTGTTGATTTGCCAAGTGATTTCAGCACAAGTATGACTTTTAGGCTCAACCATTAAGGGTGCTAACTGCCAAGCTGCGTGATCTAAGTTGGATCATAAGATCATGAAGGAATTTGTTTGTGCAAAAGTGGCAATTGGCAGGCAAGATAAGCTACATTAGAACACCATGTACAAGTAATTCGGCACCCACAACTGCTGCAAATTATGTTTATGTTATTTGTTACGCCCCAAACTCGTCCCTAAAAGTTTTGGGTATGACCTATTCAGAAACGGACACATAACCTGATATACATAACATATGGGGCCTGAACGGAAGCATTTAATAACGTACGATAACATAACTACATCCATTGAGCTATCACTATCATGCTAGGATCATAAACATTGCAACGGATAGATAAACGTATAGTGACGTGCATCTAAGAAGTTAGTTATGCATACATACATAATTACAGACCCAGCCCCAATATTGGGCGTATAACAAAACACTGGGGAAGGAAGGAGTCATACACATTACAACTTAGACAGACAAGTAAAGCACAAGACCGAAAGCTTAACAAAGCTCCACAAAATGCACGGGCTTCATTTAAGTGCCTGGACCCCCCTGAGGCTGACAAAAGAGAGACGAGCATCAAGGGGTAAGACTGACCTCCAGATTGATTACCTACAGAATCAGACAAAATACAGAGTGAGCCAAGCTCAGTGAATAATAGTACTTAACTAATTCAGTGATCAACTTGAATTATAATGCATATCAAGGTGTATATAAATGCAAAAGATGTAGTTAATCTGATACTGTAATTGTTTCCAGAACGGCCTTAGGCCCAGTCTTTACACGGAGTGGCATTGAGCCCAGATTAAACAGAGTGGCATTAAGCCCAGATTAAACAAATTGGCATTAAGCCCAAATTAAACAGATTGGCATTAAGGCCTAACAGAATCCACAGATTGGCCAGAGGCCCAGATATTTTTAGAGCATAATAGTTCCAGTGTCATACAGAGTTCTAGAGTTGTATGGAAGTTCACACATCCTTACAGTCGTTCACATAGGTTAGCACAGGTAATTTGTGATTAACAGAATGCCAATAGGGACCATTAGCAATAAGTAAAGGGTACTACTACTCACAGTGTTGTGGCGGAGCGTTGGTTTCTCCCAGAGTGTGTCTTACACACATAGATAAGTCACAAATTAATTCTTTTCCCTTGTTAAACCATTTTCGGACTCGCTTTGCTTGAATGAATTTATCAATATAAAAAATGCACCAAATACAGATTTTAACAATATTAGAGGGTCAAGCACGTAAAACGGAGCAACCCATATTTTTCAGCATGGGCTGCACGTGCGGCTGTGAGCCTCGCACGTGCGGCAAGAGTTCCCGCACGTGCTTTTTAAGCAGTAGCCAAAGCCCCCAAATTTCACCATTTCCCGCACGTGCGGCCATGACTCCCGCACGTGCGGCGATTCCTCTGTGTGGGCAGTCCGAAATCACACAAAAACTCAACTTTTGGTAAGCTTTTATAAGGCTCAAGGTAGGCCCTTTAATTGACCTTTAATTGATGAAGTAAGGTTCAAAAATCATGTACACAAACATTACAACATATATCAATCTTAGTATAACTTGAATATTTGATCTCTAAAGCTTATGAACATAACCCAATTCTATACTATTTCTAATTCCTCACACAACCCCCCCCCCCCCCCCCCCCCCCCCACACACACACACACGTATAGATGGATTCAAGTTTGATAATGAGGAAAATAAGGTAAAATTCTCACTAGATACATCACTAGATAATCTAACACAATTCCAAATCAATTCAATACAAGAAATAACAACTCAATTAACCACTTAGCATAATAATCTTAAGGAATTCCTTCTCTATTCAAAGAGAGGGGTTAATTAGAGATGAGTAAACATACCTTGAATCAAGTTTCCTACAACCTCCTAAATTTCCCCCAATTCCTTCCTTGAAGAGCTCCTCCTCTCAAATTCTTCTCTTCCCTCTCTCTGTGGATATTTTTGCTTAGAGCTCTAAGTCAAACATTAAGAGAATATAGATATATATATATATATAAAAGGTGAATAGAACAAAAATCAATCAATTTAATCACTCCAAATCGAATTTCTACAAAATGCTTATTATTACTTAAAAATTATACTGATCTCAGACGTAAAATCAATTTCAGATTATTAAGCCTCTAAGGCTCTCAATTTCTGATCCAAACATCACAATGGTGACAGATATCTTTCT
Source organism: Camellia japonica (assembly GCA_030407325.1). NCBI lineage: Eukaryota > Viridiplantae > Streptophyta > Magnoliopsida > Ericales > Theaceae > Camellia > Camellia japonica. The sequence continues at coordinate 68,660,482 of JAPPVO010000016.1, read as the reverse complement.
TATTATACAGATATGAATCTTTAATCATAAGATTCGCTTCGTTAAACTTTATTTCACATAAAGCTTCACAATAGGCATTTAAATGCACAAAATAGGGAACCGAAAGTATACCAGAAACACATACGAGAGTCGGGTTATTACATATTACTACTGAAAAAGTAAAGTCTTGGATGAACCTGACATAAGTGCCAAACAACCTGACATTTAATTTATATGTTTCCTTTTGGCAAATCTTTACTTCTTTTTTTATTTTATTTTTATTTTTATTGAAATATTTAAAAAATCAATTGTTTGTGCAAAGGTTATGCAAAATAGATTCGTGTTGCCAGACCCAAATATTTGGTTGAGTTGAATAGGCATTGTGCAGGGTAAAGCATGAAATAAGTTTGTGGTGCCAATTTGTGCAAATAGTGCCACAGATTAGGTTGTACCCAGTCCACCCATTCTATCAATCCCCTTGGTGATTGCTGTTTACTTAAAACAATTCGATTTGTTTCAAATTCTGCCAGAAATTAGGTATACCCTGTACATCCTTCCAGTACCCCCTTTGTGTGATTGCCGTTTACTTTAAACATTTTTTTTATAATGTTATATACCTAAAAGATATTGTTTTCAATGGCTAACTACATGTTTCGCAAGTTGTGCACGAGCTGAAGCATACTGAACTGGTTAGAGCGGGATGGACTAAACCTAGTTGAGCTGATCTGAGCTTGAATTCTACTTACATTGTCCAAAGTCAAAAGAGGACAATGTAATATTCAATTCCGCTTTTTTACACTTCGGCATCCTTAGTCTCTACTTTTGTGCTTGATTTTTCAGTCTTTAACTTTTAGTTTAATATAACCGAGTCTTTTTTCTTGTTAGTCGTACATTTTCCTTCAATAGATATGTATTATTCGGTACCCAACATCATATGGTTTGATAACAAATTTCTTCTGTGCTACAAGGACCTTTCTTTCACTCCTATTGGAATGAGCACTCAGTTTTCTCTTTCAGTCCGAAATGTGTCTTACATTGTGCCAAATACTACCGTCCCTCATCTGAACTAGATTTCTGTAGGCCACCTCATTGGAACTGTTTGTTGTATCCTTACTGGATTAGTTTCCACAAGTTACTACTTGGTTGCGTAAAATTTAGTAGTTGTTTATGTTGGTACCTGTGGCTTTCTATGGCAGGGCCATTATGTACGTGTTTAGTCAACTGTAAATCTCTTATTTCTTGAGGTTATTTTTGGCAAGAGAATTTACTATATCTTTCCTGGCGCGTACTGCAATAGTTCAATGGGATGGATAGTTCAGATCTCATGCTTGTTCACACTTATTTGTATGCTTGCTGGGAAGGTGAACCTTAAGACACCGCAGAGAGCTCTGTGGAGATAGTATAATTTAATTGTAGTTTCCAACGTTTCTAAGGCTAACAATCCTGTAGAAAGGAGCCTTTTAGAAAACATATCCAATAGAAAAGATGCTGGCACATTGAACGAACTTCATGAAACCCTAAAATGGTTCACATTATTGTTCCATTGCACATTGAAAACTATGAACTCATCTTTGCAGCTGTGAGAGTGAATATACGCATTAAATTGTTATACAAATTGCTATGCTAGATTTTTACTTGTATTACCCATGGACATGCCTAGTATGAATGAATGAGTTTCATTTCTAGCACCATTCTTCTTTTTGGTTTTACTATTATTTGATTTGCTACGTGAGATGCTGTGAGAGTGAATATACGCATTAAATTGTTATACAAATTGCTATGCTAGATTTTAACTTGTATTGCCCATGGACATGCCTAGTATGAATGAATTTCATTTCATTTCTACCACCATTCTTCTTTTTGGTTTTACTATTATTTGATTTGCCATGTGAGATGGGTTGTAATTCTCACTAGTGTCTTGCTTGCAGCCTTTGCACCTATGAACAGAGGAGCGGGTTTTGACTTGGATGATTCAGCCTCCAAAGCTCAGCCATTTGACACTCGGAGATACTTCCCTCAGTCTGAAAGAGGCTGAATGGGACAAAATGTTTAACATGAGAACTGACCCGTGTCCTGCTTGTATATTCTCATGTCAAGGGACCTTAATCCTTGTATATTCTCATGTCAAGGGACCTTAATCCTTGTAAGATGATAGCCGCGTTAGAGATCTGCAGGAAGAGCATTGAGAAGTTGCAGTCCTTGAAACAAAAACCAAGCAGCTGTATCCCCTATTAGTTGTTTATGAGTAAACGAAGACGAGAACACAAACACAATCACAATCAAACAGTTGTTTCCTGTTTCTGTTTTTCATATGGGCAATATGTTTTTTTAGTGCCTTTGATCTCATTGGAATATAATATTCTCCCCTTTTCATATTTATCAAATTGGAGTTTTAACACATCACTCAAAATATGTTTGTTTCTTTTTCTTTTTAATTTTAATTTATATGTTCACATCTGTTTCTGAACGCATGACAAAATTTGAATGTATGATGTTATATTAGTAAGCAATTGTACGCAAGAGTCACACAAGGGGCATGTTTGGTACAACTTATTATAAGTTAAAAATTAATAATCAAAAACAAAAAAGTCAAAAGCACCTCTTTTTCTAACTTTCAAATAATCAATTTATTTTTTTGTTTAATAAGCTTTTAGAAATTGACACCAAGCCTACTATTAACATAACTATTCATCATTTTCTATCCCTCTAGTTACAACCTCGAAGCAAAAGGATAAGAAGAGGAAGGATAGGAGTGTAAATTAGGCCCGACCAGGCCCACTTATAGCGATCCGAACTTAGACCCGATCCATATTATTTTTTTAATTCGGGAAACCATAGTCGTGATGGTCGTTCTTTTTCTTCATATTTGGTTTTGGCTTTGGGGGTCGACACCGCCCTTATTGGGGTCGACACTGCGCTCTTATCTTTGTTTTGTTAAGCTCTAAGGGTCGACACCAGTGTTGGAACGGTCGACACCATCTTGCTGCTATGTTCTTGGAAGAGCTACTGAAATTTAGGGTCGACACCAGCCTTATTGGTGTCGACACTTGTCTTTGTTGTTGGCCTCAAGGGTCGACACCAGTCTGGGAAGGGTTGACCTTTGTATACAGCAGAATCTGGGTTTGGTTGCTGAAATTTAGTGTCGACACTAGTGTTGGAAAGGTCGACACCGTGTCTGCTGCCAACATTGTCATTTCTTCTTGAAGGGTTGACACTACCTGCACAAGGGTCGACCCCTGCGAGTTTTTTTTTTATTATAGATTTTAGTTCAGTTTTGGGCCCTACTTCTTGAGGATTTTGACTTGTTCTTTTGGGACTCTGAGACCTTATTCCACTTTAACCTAGCACTATAAATAGGGCACTCACTTACCATTTTTTTCACATTTTCTTTTCTTTCCCTCTCTAAACCCTGAGTCCCTCTTTTCTCTCTCTAAACTCACTTTTTCGCTCAAAGATCTTCAGATCTACTCACTTGGAAGCATCTTTTCACCTTGTTCCTTTGAGATTAAGTGTAAAACTTGTCGAGGGCTTCGTTTTGATCGGAGCAAATTGTCGTTTCATCTTCGTCAACTTTTAGGCTTTCTTTCTTCTTTCTCTTTTAAATTTGAGATAGGGATTCTCCGCACCCTCTTATGAATTTTAACTTAGCTATTTGTTATTTCTAAAATAATACTGTGATTTTTGGAGATTTTGGACAAATTTAGGATTTTGGTTGGAAATCAAAAAGTGGGGTTTTCAAATGGTTTGTTGGAAATGCTTGTAGAAAGGTTGTTATTGTTAATCTATGATGAAGTGATGGGTTTTCACCTTTAGAAATAATTTGTAAAGAAAAAGGGGATTGTGCCCTAGAAATATCAAATGTGGATCTTGTAAAGATAATGTAAATGATGCTGGGTTTTATGTAATTAAAATGATATCTTTCTCTACTCAAAAATGATTTTGAAAGAAAACGAGGTTTTGCTCTAAAACCATGGGTTTGACATGTGTTGGAAAAATATTGAAGAATGATGTTGATTTTGTAATATCACTCATGTCTTGATGACAGTGATAGAGGATATTGATGATGATGGTGGAATTGGATATGTTATATGACTCACATCTTGGAAATGATAATAATGTATATTGTTATTGAAATTTTCTATTTATTAGATATGTCTGTTTTGGGTTATCGGTGGAGGATAGTTGTGACTGTTGTAGAAATTGCATGAGAATTAGGTGAATTGAAACTAATTTCTCATCTATTTTCATTGAGTGTTATCACATCTTTAATACATTGTAAATGTATGATGTTGGGAGAAGAAATGGGTTGTACTCCATATTTGAAAAAAGAAAGGGGATGAACTCCATTGAATTAAGTTGGCTGGAGTGTCCAAGATGAAAGTCCCAAAAATCACGAGTATACATGGGTGCCGATTCCCATGGATGAAATATCTATAAAATGACAAATATAAGTGTTTGTGGGATGGTTGTAATAGTTAGAGACCCATTGAATTATACCCTCAGTTTGGTTGTTTGAATAAAATGGAAATGACTCATGAATGGAGATAAAATGGATCGAGATATAAATTTGACATAATATGATTTTGCAAAAGAGTTATATATAATTTTATCACGAGCATTGTATATGCATTCACCTTATATTTTTGTTAAAATTCATATATTGTGTTGGATTATTTTTACTGGGCTTTGGCTCATCCTATATGGGAAAAGCATTTTCAGGTGCTGGCGATATGCCTCTGCCAAGGCAATAGCTTTGGAGGAATTGGAGCAAGAGCTTCATTTTTGTTTAATTGTGTATTTGTTTCGTACAAGCCAAGGGCCATTAAGTGTATTGGATTTAGATCCATTTTGTTGTAACCAAGTACTGACTTGGAAAGTTGTAAGCCTTTAGGGCATTCTCTTAATTATTTATCTTTCATTTTACATTCTTCATCATGTAACATATGCTATAGATCCAGGGTTAGACTTGTGAATGTATAAGCGCATATGTTGCACTTTTGTACAAGAAACTGGAAGTTAATGAAAGATAATTATTTTATCTTGTGTTGTTGTTCGATTAATACTGTAGACTGATTATTGTATTTATTTTGGGGGGTTATACCACCTGGGCTCTCGCCAAAATTCAAGTCGGGTCAAGTCGGCTCATGGGCCAGAAAATTAGGCCTAGGCCTAGGGTCATGGGCGAGGTGGGCCTCAGGTGGGGCCGGTGGGCCTAGGCTCAGGCTTAGGCCGAGCCTAGGCGGGCCTAAACTTTTTTTTTTTTTCTATTTTTTTTCATCTAAATTTTATTCTCTTCCACTAAAAATGAAATTGGGCCTCGAGCCGAGCTTTGAGTGGGCCTTAAGCGAATCAATGGGCTGGGCTACGGGCCAGGCTAGGCGAATCGGGTCCATGGGTTGAGTTGTGCTTCAAAATGATGGCCCAGGCCCAGGCCCAGGGTCCCTGGCTGGGCTCGGGCCCTGATCTAATTGAGCCAGGCCCACCCCGGGCCACGGGCCAAAGTTACACCCCTAAGAAAGGATAAATGCATAATGTCTATAGGGGTGTAAATTTGGCCCAACCTGGCCTGGCCTGGCCCATCCGGGCCTAGACTCAGGCCTGCTCATGTCTGGCAGAGCTAGGTTGGCCCACGGCCCAAAAAATTAGGCCCAGGCCTAAGGGGTATTCGGGCCTTGGGCGGCCTTGGGCTGGGCTTGTTGGAAAAATGGTTTAATATAGGCATTTTTTTTAGCTCTAATTGAGTGGGCCCCAAACGTCTTTTGGGGTGGGTCCGAAGAGGTGTCGTGTTCCTTGCCGCGTGGCAAGTCACACGGTGAAGACGAAACGTCAAAACCATTTATGAGTGAATGGGAATGTGACGTCGTTTTCGGGTCTAACATTAATTTTTTAGATAAAATTCATTTGAATTTTTTCAATAAAAATTATTGTGGGAATTTAATTTAATTCTAAATTCAAATTTTGGGTTCCTAAGTGGTTTCCTAAAGTTTGTAATTGTGGGAATTTAATTTAATTCTAAAATCAAATTTTAGGTTCCTTAGTGGTTTCCTAAAATCTATACCTCTTACTTTATTTATTAAACTATTCAATTTGTTTAATATATATATTCAATAGCTTAATATATATATATATATATATATTTTAAATAGTTTAATTAATAAATTAATGTTCCAACCGTTTGATACTTGTCCACTACGGTCAAACTTTTCAAAGTTGTTTGAATTTTGGGTTTCTTAGTACTAAACGGTCAGAGGATGTGTTTGCATCTGTTCATTCACAGATTGCACCTGTTCGGACTACTATAGTTGCCTATAAATACAAATCTCTTTTCCAGTAATCAGGGGATCCGAAAAGAGTCTAGACAGTGTCTTATTTCTGTCCTTTTTGCTCTGGTGTATTTTATTCTTCATATATAATTTTAGGAATAATTTTAAAGAGAGTATAGATCACAGGTTTGGTTCGCCGAACAAATTTATTTGAAGTGCTTCTATAAATTTGTGAAGATCATTGTATCCTGGGAGATAGACGCTATTCAACCGTAAGCACCTTAGTGGAGCGAATCTGTCTTAAGGACAGAGCGTCTCACACTCGACTTGGTCTTGTAATTTTTATTTGGTTCAATAAATAAATCCGGTATGTAATTTATTTATTTTGTTTGATTTTATTTCAAGTTATTTTATTTACACAAAAGATTGTTCCAGGCGGGCCTAAACATTTTTTTTAAAAAAATTTCTCACCAAATTTTTATTATTTCCACTAAAAATGACATTGGGCCTAAGGCGGCTTGGGTGAGCCAAGCCTCGGACCTGGTTTTGAGTGGGCCTTGAGCGAGTTGATGGTCGGGACACGCGGGACAGACCGAGCTTCAAAATGTCAATATAGACCTTCCCGTCAGAAACGATAGTAGAAGAAAGACCAAGTGTTAAAAGACTAAGCACCCATCTGGTTTCGATGTAATTTAAAATTTGGAACATTTTTTTTGTCAATAAAAAAGTTAGGGGACCATATTAATGTCAATCCAACTTGTTTGGTATCATTTGTATCTTATTCATTTTTAAGTACTTAGTCCCCTAGCAAAAAGAGAACGCCATAGATAATTAAAAAGTCCAATAGTACGAAAGTGTGTAACATAAATCAAGCTATCCACTCATCAAGTCTACTGCTTACAAAAAGACAAAAGAAAAACAAGACCTTATACTTATTAAAAGGGAAAATGGGTCTCTCCAATAGAAGAGATCCTTGAAATAGCAGCAAAACGAGCTAAATAAAAAACAACGAGAAGCTAATTTTCTCACAAAATGAAGCAAAACAAGGGTGAAAAGAAAGTGCCAATGATTCATGGAGCTAAACTTGTTGGACAATCTTCACTGTATCAAGAATAAAATGTTTGTGTACTTAACAACAAACAGAAGAAATAAAGAAGGAGAGCGACCGTTTGATTACAAAAAATAAAAAAGTTAGGGGACCATATTAATGTCAATCCAACTTGTTTGGTATCATTTGTATCTTATTCATTTTTAAGTACTTAGTCCCCTAGCAAAAAGAGAACGCCATAGATAATTAAAAAGTCCAATAGTACGAAAGTGTGTAACATAAATCAAGCTATCCACTCATCAAGTCTACTGCTTACAAAAAGACAAAAGAAAAACAAGACCTTATACTTATTAAAAGGGAAAATGGGTCTCTCCAATAGAAGAGATCCTTGAAATAGCAGCAAAACGAGCTAAATAAAAAACAACGAGAAGCTAATTTTCTCACAAAATGAAGCAAAACAAGGGTGAAAAGAAAGTGCCAATGATTCATGGAGCTAAACTTGTTGGACAATCTTCACTGTATCAAGAATAAAATGTTTGTGTACTTAACAACAAACAGAAGAAATAAAGAAGGAGAGCGACCGTTTGATTACAAAAATCAAACCAGAAAATAAAATAAAATAAAACAATAGATTCTTATTTTGTTACAAAAACAAAATCAGAACCTGAAAAATAAATAAATAAAACAAAAAGTAAATTAATTACTAACCTTATGTATTTATTGAACAAAATTCTGATCAAGTTTAGTGTTTAACACTGTGTCCTTAAGACAGATTCGTCCTCTCTACGGTGCTTTCAGATTGTGGACGTCTATCTCCCAGGATAAAATGATCAACTGCGAATAATAGCAGCACTACAAATTATTCGCACAACGAACACACTTTGTGTTTACACTCTTTCTCATAGAAAATTAATGCAGCAAAATGCAGAGATTGAAGCAGCAGAGAAGAACGAAATTTGTGAATGAAAAATCTAAATGAGGGCATGTCTTATTTATTGTAACAACCCTCGTACTGATTACCGATAAACTACTGAATTAGCTACTGGTTACTGCTAAACTGAACTGATAATGACTGATAATTGAATCAAGAGAAGTACGGAATGGACTGATTGAAATTGAAACTGAAATTGAATAAGTTTACCTATTGAAATGCATATTGCATCTGTTTGATTGATTAATTATCTGTTTGAGTTTATGTGTTTAAACTGCTAATTGAAGGCCCTATCGGCGGCCGAATTAGAAACCGTTTAGAGTTTTGGAATCGGTAGAATATTTGTGATTTAATGGTATGTTTATCTGAAAATTGATTAGGAATGATTAAATTAGATTTAAATGAGCTAATTGCAAACTTAGGCTTATCTACCAAATTGCCACCTATAGTGGACCTGTGTTTATTATTATAATAGAGCCTTATTACATTGAATATATCAATTGATCAAAGCTTCTCCTCAGCCTTTTCCTTAGTCCCCACCGAAATTAGAAGAGAGTTAGAGAGAGAGAGGATTGCTCTTGTTGTTTTGGCTTGAAACTTGAAGAGTTGCTTGAGAATTGAAGTGTAGATTGCTCATTTAGCTTCCTCACCTTGTAATTCAAGACTTAGGTAAGTGAACCCATCTTCTTCTCGTTGTCTTTGAGTTCCATCTTGCATGTATCATGGTTATAGAGAAGTTAAGTCATGAATTTGCTCATATATGTTGAATTGGAACTCCATTATTACATGCATGTAGAATTTAGTGAGTTTGGAGTTGATTTCATGGTTAAATACCACATGCATGTTCATAAGCATGTACAAATCCATGTTTTCATCTTGTTTTCAAAGTATTGAGCTCATTAGAGCGTCACATTGGAGCTTTAAATTGGGCTGAATGCATGCATGTCATGTTTGAATGTTGTTCATACATGTTCTTGAAAATTGGTTGGGAATGAGCTTGATTAAACTCCCCTTGGGCTTTGACTTTACAAATTGAGCTTGGAATCAAGTAACATTAGGTGTTTTAAAGAGTTTTCCAGAAAATGGGCCCAAGAGGATCGATTTTGGTGTTTGAAAACTGGGTTTTGGACTTGGAGTTCGAATCTGGATTTTCCAGATTTTTGCCTTCCGCTCGAGCGGGGGAAGTGCCGCTCGAGCGGGGAAATCAAGCTCCCAGTATTTTTGACCTGTGTTGCAGTCCGCTCGAGCGGAGTAATGCGCGCTCGAGCGGAGAAATCGAGCATCCAGCATCTTGTACTGTTCATCAGTCCGCTCGAGCGAAGGAATGTACGCTCGAGCGGAGGATTGTGTGTCACGCTCGAGCGGGGAAGTTGACGCTCGAGCGGGGACCCTTGTTTTGCTTGTCCGCTCGAGCGGGGAAACCTGCGCTCGAGCGGAGGCCTTGTTTCACTGAAATTTCTGGAATTGTTTTCTAAGTGTATTTTCGCATCCTCATTCCATCCTAAGCATTCTTAGGCCTAGTTTAAGACATCTTAATGAGGCATAGATGTAGAACACACCGAGGCCTAGTAGGGAGTTAATTATTATACTTCCCAACTGTTAAACTTAGAGTGTGTTCAATCTGTTGACTGTATAGGGTTGGCATTCCGAGGGGACGCGCTAGCTACTGATAGCCCAGAACACTGTGAGTAACAATTGTATAAAGATATGTTCAAAAAATGGTTATCTAATTATCTTCTGAACTGTCTACTGAATGAAACTGCAACTGAACTGTTTACTGAAATGTAATTATTTACTGAATGAATGATGTCCTTTTTTTTGAACTGTACTGTGGCATCCTTAGCACCTACTGTTACTGACCGTACTGTTACAGAGATCTCTGTCGGTTCCCTGTGGAACCATACTGTTTACTGAATGACTGGCCATCATTACTGTTCGGTCTTTAAGACCTACTGTTTACTGTTATGCTAATGGATACCACATAAGACTGTATAACTGTTCTGACTGAAAGACTGAAATACTGTTTAATGAACTGTTTTTCATTACTGTAAGGACATTACATTCTTAACCTCTTTATACACTATGTTAATCACTGGGCTTTAGCTCACTGATCATATATATATGTAGGTGTACAGGCACCGGATCAAAGCTAGAGGCGCCGGGGTAGAGTCCCAGTTTTGTCAAGCCAGCCAATGTGCCTCACTGCGAGGTTCCGAGCCTGTTATGCTAAGGCTTAGGGGTGTTTTAGTATTTCCCCTTTTTGTACTGTCTCACTATTTTGTAATGACCGAACGGATTGTATAGACTGAATGTTTACTGCACTGTTATCGAGGGATTAGGTCCCGTACTGAATGTTTGTATATGATCGTAAGAATAGATGGTATATAGACTGTACTGTTCTGAACCGTATGAATGCATGAAATGTTTTTGGCAACAGATTTTCACAGCTCAATGGACCCACTAGTTATTTACTGTATTGGCTTCCGCCAGGCCCTGTACTCTGATTTACGTATTACTGTTAAGCAGGCCTTCGGTAATCTCGGATTACTGGCCGGTTACGGTGCTAAAACCCATAGGGCCGGGTTTGGGTCGTGACATTTATAGATGAATTTGTGGCTATTCAGATTTGACATGAACAGGTACAAGACTTGTTCGGTTTTAATCAAACTTGTCGGTTTGTTGATTTGTTGAAATCTGTTCAGTTTTAGAACAGATAGGAACCTGTTGGTTTAAAATTCAAACAGATTTAAATCTGTGCGGACAGATATGAAACCTGGACAGAAATATTGAGAGGTGCAAACAATTTTTGAAATTTTCCAACCAAAATTTGAAATTAAATTAGACAGATTTTATTTTACTAAAAAATAAAATTAAATTCAAATATTTTTGGCCCAAAAAAAATAAGTATTGGGCCGGACAAGGCCAACCCAACCTCATACCACGCACCCGCGCCCAGGCGGACGACGGCGGCGGCGCGCGTGTTGTGTTATTTTGGGTCTAATGGATCTAACCCAATTTGCCCATAACTTCCCTTCTACCAACTGGGGTGCCCTTGGGACCCTTCCAAGTTACAAACCATGCCTTATAAACCCACATAAGTTTGCTTACCAACCAATGTGGGATAAGCTTTAACTCAAGCTTAATGGAAATTTTCACCAAAAACCATTTCCATGGAGCTCACTTTGGCTTCAATTTCCCATTCACCTGATAATGGTTTTGAGCAAGCAAATATACTACATGAATCACAATGTTGCATAGAACGCGTTATCACTTAGACCAGCCAATTTTGGCGTATGGGTCCCATCTAAAAATTAGACCAAAGTTGAGGAAAAAATTGATTTTTCCAAAACCATTTCTAACAAAACTGACCACTCACTTCCCTTAGCTGTCCAAACAAAGATTTGGAGTTAGTGAGACATTAATACGAGTATAGTCATATTTTTTAGCGTACTTAGTGCAATAAACAATGTTGCAAAGAGAGCTCTCCCTGGTTATAAACAAAGATTTGAAGGGAAGAGTCCACCAAAAATGAATTAGTCATAGCAACATACTAATACCACCACTTCACAAGTATTATTCATTGCATAACCACAATGAAGATTAACCAACAGTGCTCATTAGAGTAATAGATAGTGAAGGGGAAAGAAAAAAGGGAGAGAATATGAGGAGAAGAGTAACAATCCTAAGAGACAATTCAAGAAGGTAGAGGCCTATATTATAGAATAGGGCAATATACTTGAAAGGATATAGAACCGATTCTTGACATAAAAAGAAAAGGAAGCAAGATCTAGGCTAAGAAGAGAATTTGAAGAGGAGTAATTTCTAAAAACAAAAACCAACTTGATTATGGTATTTCTAGATAGCGTAAAAGATATCACAAATATGAATAAGGACCTCCTGAAGGAAAGAGTTATTAGTGTTGAAGTTAGTGAACCAAAATCCAAGCCAGAAAGGGTGAGGAAACATGGTCATACTGACATAGATAGCCCCAAAGGCGAACCAAATACATTGGTTTAACCTAATCACATCAGACAAACAAATGTGACGTTGATTCTGGATGGTTATGACAAAAGGACAATCAATGCTTGTGGACATCCTCTTTTTGCTAACAATTTCCTAACTAGTAATCGATTGTGACAAAGCAACTAAAAGAAAGAATCTGACTTTAAAAGTGATAGAAAGGACTAAAGTTTGGACAAGGTAAATTTAGGCCAAAAGGGATGGATGACAAACTTAAACAATAGGTCACAACTGTGCAAGAGAAATTGAGAAAAAGGAGGCGAAAATTAGAATCATTGTTGCCTCTCAAGTTGGCAAATAGAAATATGTTGATTTAATTGAGATATCCCCGAAAGAGTAGGCTTCAGATTATAAGATTTGGAAAACCAAGCTAGAAAGAGAATAAAGCGAATTCATGATCAAAGGCAAAATTTGGATACTAAGAAATCTAAATCCCAACAACGAAGATCTTGATTGAAGAGATCAACAAATGTGGAGTTAGTTGGTAGGAATCACTAGAGATGTTCGAGCTAATGTATCAAAGTGGGGCAACCAAGAGTCATGCCATATTGACACATTCTCCCCATTCCCAATTTGCCATTTATGACTTGACTAAAGTAGGGCAACCAAGGGTCATGCCATATTGATACATTCTCCCCATTCCCAATTTGCCATTTACGACTTGACTAAAGTGCATCCCTTCCATGAAGAATTAGAGGCAAATCATACAAAATTAAAATGAAGATGCTAGCAATATTTGCTCAATAATGATTTGGAGAAAAGGGAATTTGGGCAAGACAAAAGCCTCCAACTTTGTTAGGCCAAAAGAGCTTGGTTAAATATAGCTATCTCTCAACCATCCTTAGGCAGGGGACTGCAAACAAAAATCCAATTAAGCCAATGATAGCATTTCAAGTTTATTGACCATAGAAAGTTAGAGAGCATGTAACATACCTACATAGGAAGGCAATATCAAACAAAATGTCTACATCATTTTTTCAAGTTTTTCAGAACTAAAATAATAAAAAAATTGATGCACGCATGTTTCTATCTTTTTTGTTTATTTTTATGCAAAAAGAATTTTATAAAATTTAAAACTAACTATTTCTTAGAAAGTGAGTTTTTTTATTTATTTATTTAAATAAAAATAAAAAATACATAAAATAAAAAACGATAGCAAATTGCATAAAATACTTTGCAAAAAAAGGGAAGAGAAGGAGAAATTGGTAAATTTATATATAATTCAAATTTCTCAACTCATCAATCCACGGCCAGCCAACCTTCCAAAACCATGCCATTCAAGAAAGAAATAGATTACTAGCACTAGATTACTAGATTCGATTGCTTTCCGATCTGAGCAGAGCAGAGCAGAGCAGAGGAACAATGAGTGGAGCTCGATTGTGTGCATTGTTAGGGGAATTGGGTTTCCAAGGTCACGACACATTAGACCCTGATAGCTTCGAATGGCCCTTCCAATACGACGACGCTCGACCCATTCTCGATTGGCTCTGCTCTAGCCTCCGTCCCTCCAATGTCCTCTCTCTCTCCGACCTTTATCAGTTATCTCTCTCTCTCTCTCTCTCTCTCTCTATATATATATATATAATTGTCAAAAGGATTCAATTCAGTTCCTAATTTTGTAAAGATTGCAGATCAATACGTGCTTTCTTTCATTTGTTTACTTCACTTCACTTCCCAACAATGTTAGGTATAAATGTTTCCTGTTTCGCAGAATTATTATTTGAATTATTGGGTTCCTTTGATTTCATCGTCATTTCCCAAGTTCAGTCGATTTGAAGCGGCTGTGTTGGTAGAATTATAATTGGTTTTACGACTTCTCTTCAGTTTCTATGCCATTTTTTCTTTTTTCTTTTTCATTGTTTTTTTCAGCTTTGGCATTTTCTGCATGATAAGTTCTAGCTATTGGCTTACCAAAATAAGTTTTTGTTTCCCTTTTCTTTTGAATATAACTTTTGAGAGAGATCAAACTTCATTTTGCATTCTTTTTCATGTAGTTTTTTTAATTTGGAGACCATATTTTTAACATTTTCCTTTAAATCCTGTTGCCATCTTCATGCTTCGTTTTAGATTGCAATGCTTTTATGTTCATATATATATATATTATGTACTATAAGTTATGAACATCTTAAAGATTGTGTGCTTATTGGGTACCTACTTATTCTAAATCGTTCTCCTTTTATTTTAGAAGATTTTAGGTTTCGTTATATTGGAAGTAATTAAGGAAAATGGTAAACCATGCACTTTTTTTTTATAAGAAAAAGAATAATATAAACTATCAAAAATTCTTCAAGGAGGCGAACCTTGTACACTCAAAAAAGGCCAAAGCTTGGATAATATGTCTCGACACCACAAGCAAAAGTGAAACCAAAAGTGAAAAATCCTCTCTCAACCAAAAAATAAGAAAAATGAGCTATGGTCCTTTCAAACTACACAAGGGTAATTCAACCTCACCGAAAGATCTCCGGTTGTGCTCCCTCCAAATAGTCCACAATACGCACAAGGATGTCATCTCCCAATTCTTCCTATCAACTTCCTTGAGCAACAAGAACTGCATGAAGCAATAAACTCACTTATTGAAGATGACATCACCTATGCAATACCGAAGACTGAACATATCAAACTTCATAGTTCTTTATCTCCTTGACAATGTGAAAGGAGGTGTTTGATGCTTTACCCTACTAACTAGCTTGCACATAGAAACACCAATCAATCACCCCCACCTTTTGTCTCTTCATGAGGTTTTCAATGGTTAGGATGGCCTCGTGAATCGATGCCTGCGCAAAGAAATAACTTTGGAGTGACGGTTGCTTACTGTTCTTCATAGTTGGGTTTCGCTTACGGTAGATCCGGATGTGTTGACCTTTGCAGATTTTGTTGAGGATTTGATTAGTTAGTTTAGCCTTTGTAGGCTCACTTTTTGTATTCTTTGCATCATTTTTTTGTATTCTTTGCATCAGCTTGATGCTTTTCTAATAAAGTTTGTTTATTTATCAAAAAAAGAAGAAGAAGAAACTTTACTGAGGCCTTATTAAGTTATTTCTCCAAATACCTTTCCAAGCATAAAAGGGACCCCCACCCTTGCACAACTCCTAATCAATCATTTCATCCCGGTTGCAGTAGGCTTTAACACTTTATAACACAAGAAAGCAATAAAAGTTGGTCAGTTCGTTTAGATTTTTTTGGTCCCAATTCAAAATCTTTTTCTATAAAAAGAGTGCATTCAAAATAATCCTTTCTTATAATCGCTCCAAATCCAAACTATAGATACCTTGTTGTACCATATAGCAACCCAAAAAATGCCTGCATAGACTGAATTCCCTAACCCTTCGGCGCCCTTTGAAACTGAGGAATTCATACCACTATCATCAAACATGAGATAATACTCCATAGTTGTGTTATGATTGTAACCAATCAAAAGAGATGTAGGCATTCAATCTTTACAGAAATGTTTTAAGAACTGGACCAAACTGTCCAGTTTGACCAGATAACCCATCGACTGGTCTAGGTTCTGGTAAACCAAGTTGAACTAGTGTGAACCGGGGTTCAACCGGACAACAATTTGAGCAAACCGGCCAAGTCTTTGGTAAAAATCATGCGTGTGTGAGGTCTCAAACATGCAATCTTGAGGCTTGTTACTACTGCAGCTTTAGCCACTATAAAAATAATTAAATGAATAAATTTATGTAAATATATATGCATTTAATATAAAAAATACTCATTTTGAAGATATTTTCATTACTAAGGTATTTTAATATGTATGTTTTAATTAATTTCTATTTTTAATTTATTTGTGAGGTAATTATGACGTTACGGTTCAATTCTAGTTGACTTGACTGGTTGAGTCACTGACCCAGTGACCCTTGACCTAGTCAATTTTTTGGTTTGCTCAACAGTCTGGGTTTCAAAACATTGCTTTAGAGGCCTATGACCACACCAAGGGTCCAATAAAAACCTCACCCTTCTCCCATTGCCTACCTTAATAGAATTATTTAGCAAAGTCATTCCAAAACCTTATGATTCCTTTTCACAACCCTACCCCAAAAGGCCTAACAACTGAACCTGTGGACCAGTTACCCCAATCTCTTTCTCTCCCACACTTTCCTTCCACTAT
The DNA here is from genome assembly GCA_030407325.1 of Camellia japonica. Classification (NCBI taxonomy): domain Eukaryota; kingdom Viridiplantae; phylum Streptophyta; class Magnoliopsida; order Ericales; family Theaceae; genus Camellia; species Camellia japonica. The sequence continues at coordinate 68,644,130 of JAPPVO010000016.1, read as the reverse complement.
TTTCCTCCACAAACTCTCATTATATGAAGCGAACCTCCAAAGCCATTTACCCAACAAAGCAGTATTAAACACCTCCAATTTATGGACCCCCAAGCCTTCCTTTTGGGTGGCCAAGCACACAAGTCACAGAGACAAAGTCCCAATTCGCTAATAATAATTGAACTCCTCCCCTAAATGAATCTTTGAAAGGAAACCGTTTATTAGAATTTTTCTTTCCTTTCCATTTGTCTTTCTAAGATTTAAATTAGTTAGTCTTTTTTTAAAATTTCACTTGATACAAGCCATTATTTCCCTTGTTAATAACTATCTTGTATTTGTTGTCCAGGTATGAGCAATTTTTACAAGAAGGAAAGCTATTGGAGGTACCAACATCATGATTGTTGTTATAAAGAGTATTCAATGAAAAGTTGAACTCTTTTGTGTTCATGATGTTTCTTTACAGAGTTCTATGTGATTGCATGAAGACTTTGTTAATAAATTTAGGGGCCCTATGCAAATGTGATTTGCTGAGGACATTAAGGACTTTTTCATATTATTATTATTATTATGATGGAAAGATTTTGAAACTGGTCACTCTTTCCAGAAGGCCAAACAGTGGGACTTTTGGTGGCACACATTACATAAATGGTGGTCCACTATATCAAGTCACCTTGTGGGTATCATTGTTAGGCATAACCTCTCTGACGCCTACGTAAATTTTTATTTGTTTCTGGTTGAAGTGTGAGGAGTGGAATAATTGGCACAAGTATGTTTGATCGAGTAGATCAATATTTGAAACTTGGAGTTCGTTGTTTGGTAGATTAGGGAGTTAGTGCTTGGAGTTTTACTTCTGTGGAGGTGTGAGTTGAGGACGGATGTTAAATCGGTTCCTAGAATTTGTTGAATTTATTGTGTTTTTTACATTGCTTTGTGAACTTTCTGTGTACCTCTTGGTGTCCTTGGTTTGCTTCTTTTTGTTTAGACAAATGCAAGGTGATTTTTTCTTCTTTTCTTCTATGAATACACTTTGATCAAATATCTTATTGATGTGCATTTAGATGCACTTTCTCCAATTACATGTGTTCAGATACGCTCATCTGCGTGTACGTTTGATGTGATGACTTAACAGGGGGAAGACTTGGATTTTGCTTATGATAGCATATCAGCCTTTTCAACTAGGAGAGACAACCAGGAGGCAGTTTTTGGAGCTGAAGAAGGATTGAAAGATATACGGTAACAGATTTTATTGAACATATTTGTGATCTTGGCTTTTTTAAGGTTTGTTTCTTGCATTTCTTTGGGGATGTTTTTTGTCAATAGTAGATGTTGATTGGTTAATTTCTACAGCTTTATTTTGATAATGTCAGAGTTGTGTTTCTGTGGGAATTTTGTGTTTGCAGCATCATATTTTTTGAAAACTTTAGTTTGTCTTGCTAACATGCTGGGCTATTCTCAGGGCAGATATATCACTGTTCATATAGATTTTTGAAGCTTATGTAAGTTAAAATATTTGGCAGAAAATGGCTCTTAGGTATATTTGTTTCATAGGAGTTCAACTCGTGGGAATTGTAAACTCTCGAGAATTCAAAATAAAGAAACAAAATTTTATTGGTTGGATACCCATGGAAATTAAGTTATGGAATCTTAAATTTTACTTTTAATTTACTATCGTCACAATAAATTTTGATTTGACAAGAATTTCCTATTCCTTATAATTGTGATCCACCTTGCACATCTTATTTTATAATTTTATTGAAATTTTGGCAATTCTATTTTATTTTCCTAAGATAGGAACAGCTTTTCTATGTAAGCTTTACGGTTTTATAAATGAGTTCTGTTAGCTCATGATTGCATAGGTACTCTTTTGGTGTGTAATTACTTCAACAGTTTGCTCCAGTTTTTACTAGTAGATGATGACTGAACAATCACAAGTGGAATGTTGACACATGCAAATAGAAGTTTTATTTGGCTTGGTTTGAGGTCTTCATCATACACGTTTTAATCTATTATTTGTTAAATGTGTAAATCTTAATTAAGATTATATCTTAAGCATAGGATTTTTTTTAGCACTCAAACACTCCCGTCCCGTGCCTCTAAATTTCCTTTGATATGCAGAGTTCAAAAAATTTTGCTGTTTTGTTTTTGATATTTCTATATTGGTACTTTTGAAGCAAGTGATGATGATGCATTGCTATTCTTTGCTTCTGCTATTGATGGATTAACTTTATCTCTAGGGATGCTACTTTAACATACAAAGCTGAGGCTTTGGGATTGCAGAGACAGCTTAGGCAACTGCAGACTCAGTATGATATGCTCACTAGTCAGGCTTCAGCTTTGATCCAAGGAAGAAGGGCACGAGTTGCGGCAACATCGACTGTCAACGGACAACTTACTGCTATAGATGATAGCCTTTCAGTGAGAAATTTAGAGGTTTGCAGTATAAACCAAAGTTTTTATGGCCTTAGCTTTGTAGTTCAGAATACATTCTGGCCAAATTGTTCAATTATGGTGAAATGATTACCCCAGTTTCTTTAGGAGGTAGAAAATGTAAGCTATTAAGCAATGATTCCCATGTATATTGGCATAATTGGTTGTTGAATATGCTTGTATTAACACGAATATGTGCTGTTAGATTTCCAAAATATGGCTTTATGTAGAACATATGAGAACACTTACCTAAAGTTTGAATATATGCATTATATGTATTTGCAACCTTCTTGTTGATATACTTGTCAACTGTCCCTCACTGTATCTGTTTTTGACCAACCACCCCCATTTAAATTAAATTCATTTAACTGGAAATTCCAACCTTACCCAAAATGAAAACAAAACGTCACAAATAGTATCTGTGTGAATAAAGTGAATTTTCGTTGATAAACTCAATTTCTTTTGATGTGTTTGACGAGATGAATTTCAAATGCATTGGTTTGGACATCAAAATGTCTGTAAGAATTAAGTGCATTTTATGCACTTGAGAATGAGGGTGAGTCATGGATCATAAGAACACAAGCATATAACAAACAATATAATTCAGATTTTCAGTAACCTTCATAATACACAAGGAAGCTGTTGTAGTGAACGAGAAGTAGTTTGGTTCTAAAGAAGGGTTGGTAGAACTCTTCAGTTTTTGCTCAAACTATTTAAGCCTCTAAACTCTTAAGTGATAGAAGTAATATGAGCCATAATGAGTATATCTGCTATTGTTCTCTGTTGAGCTCAGTACTAACTGCTTCTCATCGGTGGTTCCTGCTTGTATAACTTCTATAATATTTTCCATAATAAATAAGAATGGCGGTAAAGGTATACACTCTGCTGGGAACTAACATTTATTGCCCAGCTATTGTATTGTGGCTGTGGTTGTTTAGTTGCATGCCAGTAGTGCATGTTTTTTCGTATGAATGTTGCACCTTTAAATAAAATTTGACGCAGCATTTCTTTTTGTGTGAACATAAAAATTACTTTCTTGTTTCTTGATTTCATAATTTAAATTTTTTTCATTGCAACTTAGATGAATGCAGTTCTTGGAAGGATTGCTTCAACAGCTCAAAGTTGGCTCATTACCATTCAGGGGATGGTAATGTGTTTTTTTCTTACACTTTGTCATTTGTGCAACCATTGTGGTTATTTCTACAGGCAATTTTTTATTTTATTTTTATTTTTATTTTTTATGTTTTGTACATTTTAAATGTGATGAAATTACTTTTGTTTTTTCTCTTCAAAGATTTCATCATGGAGATTATTCATAATGTTTTTCTCTTCAAAGATTTCATCATGTCATTTGTGCAACCATTTGTTTTTCATATGAATGTTATCTTTGATCATGAAAATCACTTTTGTTTTTTTCTCTTCAAAGATTTATTTAATTATGATGAATATGGTTACCTGAATTTTATTTAAACATCAATGGGTTGGGTTTTTGAACCGGTCTTTTGGTTTCAAATACTTTATGTTGTTATTTGGAAGTGCTATTATTTTTCCATTAATGATCTGACTGGTTAGACAAATTGGTTATGGTTGACCTTGTAAGTAGTGGAGGTTTTTTACCCAATTATCATTCACCTCAATTTCACTGATTGCCATGATGGCGTCTATGTCAGACAGAACTTGGTTATCTATTATTTTCCAATGCCTATGCTTTACAGTAGCTTGACATATTGTAAGAAGAATTAGGAGATTTAGGATGCTCGAGATAAACAAGAACAGGAAATGCACAACATAGTTTTGTTAAACTGCTTTTCCATTAATTTACCTTTTTGATGAGTTTTGGAATTCTTTTACATGCAGAGGACGACATCTACTTAGCTTACTCTGACTTTCATCCGTACTTGATTTTGGATGCTTCTTGTATGCAGGAGCTGAATCATTGGTTTGTTAAACAACTGGACACGGTATATGATCAAGGAACTGTTAGTTTTAATTTTATTTTATTTACTGGTTATTTAGTCCTCTCTGATGGTGCATCATAGACATTTTTTCATGACAACACTCTCTTATATGGCTTGGGTTTCTTGGTAAATGTTGTCCACACCTGTCACTTGGCAAAATTATAAAATCTCTGATGGTTTTCAGGAGTCATGTCTCTGCTGTCTTAAGACATTAATAGAAAGATATATAGAGACAAGGTTTGCCATTTTGGCATAAACTTTTGGCTTTTTCAGTAGTTCTTGTCTTGTAATTGTCTGTCTTAACTCTCTTCCTTGATATATCTGTAGAATCTACTGTCAAAACCATCCTAAATATTCAGCATTCTTGCAGTCTCATAATAATGACATGGGTTGTTTTGATACAAATCATCCTACCTAATAGATAAAAGCTGCATATTTGATAATGGGAATACTGAAAGAAAGGGATGACCTATATAAGGCCTGAGTTTCAAAGGTGTTATATCAGTTTGTTTTATTATATAGGTTTGGTTCCTTTATTGAAAGTACTGTGCACTGTCCCCTGCTTCCCTTTGGAAGACGTGAGTTTGGAAGGTATAGTACCGGTTTGTTCTATTATATGAGTCTGGTGCCTTCATAAAAAGTATTGGTTACAACCCCAAGGGGTTGGCCTCGTGGCAAGGCCTTGGGTCTTGGAGATGTGCTCCCTCCAAGGTTCAGGGATTGCAACCTCTTAGGTGCTAACAATTCCTCGGGGCTATTGGATTCGGGGAAAAATCCTTGAATTAACCGTGATGCACTTGCAGGAAACTCCTTGCTGAGGGCCTGTGCACTCCTAGGGATTAGTCGGCTTTACTTTGGACACCCTGGTGCCAATCAAAAAAAAAAAAAAATAGTATTGGGTACTATCCCTCCTCTTTGGAGGAGCCATATGAAGCACCTTTCATTTCTTGTCTCCTTGAGGTATGGACAACATTTTGTGCTTTAATCTAAAGAGCATGCCCAGTCTTTCCTTGGCAGTGAGTGGGTATGAATTCTGTTAAGGCTCAGTACCGCTTATGATGTTCTTTAATAGCCTTATATTTCCCAGCAAAGTAGAGGCAAATAAATTAGACTTTTTCCACTTTTTGGCAGAAACAGTTAATCATTATGTTCATTATGTATTTGGTTGTTTTTGTGTGACATGGTGGCTTGAAAAAAGTTGTGTTGGGGTTTATTCTGCTGCCCACTTGATGACTTATTTTATACCAGAATGAACCATATTGAAAAGCTTTTATGGGGAGGGAGTGTGTTATTATGAACTATATTAAATGCTGTGTGTAAATTTTCAGATATCTCCTCATGGGATTTGTATCATATTAGTTTTGGTGGTCTTATTCTGCATTTTGATTCAGGGTCCTTATCGATTGGTTGCTGAGGAGGGCAAAGCTAAATGTTCATGGGTGAGCCTCGACGACGTCTCAAATATCTTAGTACGAGGTAGTTTTCTCTCTTACTTCTATTGCTTAGATTATTCTTTGGTCCATTTTTTTTTTTATCTTTCCCTTTCAGATAAGTTGTGCCTTCTATTCTCCTATATTGGGGTTATGTTTCTTGTGTCAGGTAACAATCTGCTTCTTGCTCAAAATTAGGAACTATTTTTTTGTTGCACGGATTATATGTATGTGCTGATAGCCCTTGATAGAGCAGAATGGCAAAAAAGGATTCATATTTGGCCCCACTGGATTGGGACACAAAACTTAGTTTGGCTTGGTGTTTTGTCTCCATGGTTTTGGAAAATTTTATTGTTTGAAACTAGGGGAAGGATTTTGATGAGATATTTGAGGCAGCCTTTTACTTGATATATTTATGGCTTTTGAGGTTGAACATATCTTAAAGATGCATTATCCTCACACCTTCGGTGTGGGAGGGATTGTCATAATTTATTGTTTACAAACCACTTATGTTTCTTATAAATGATGGTTGAATTTAAGTAAAACTTAAGCAGACAAGTATGTGGTGTGCACTATATCAAATTTGTTATTTGTTCCTTTTCTTGTTACAGTGCTCTTTATTTGGTTATATTTGATTTGTTTCTGAAGCTCATCAGATATTGAGATTTTTTTTTTATCAATGTTTCGTATTGGCACACCATCTAAATTTTGATTTGCATGGGGCATATGTCATCAAGTCTACTCACCATCCATGTAATAAAAATTAGAAAGATTTTCTTATAATTCTCCTTTGCTGATGCAGCAGATTTAGAGAAGTCACATCATCAACGTGTATCTGAATTACAACGACTTCGCTCCATGTATGTAATTTTACTTCTGCAGCTTTTGAAAGCTTTTTGGTTCTTTAGCTTTTCAATTGAAAATGTCTTTGGGCCTTCAAGGGAGGTTATAATTTAATTGAAGATAGGTTTTTAGGAGTTTTAGTCAGGAGAAAAGATTTGTAGATTTTATTTTTGTGCAGAAGAAAGAAATAGTAGGCAAGGTCACAGGTAATTATGATCTGGTTCTCTAAAGAAGTTTAGTGTGTTACTTGCTTTGAGATGTGACTGTTGTCGGTATTTATATTTGACTTTTCCACGTAACATCACAATCTCATTGCTGTGACAGCATGTTGCTATGTGTTAGCCTCATGAGTGACACACAGGTCAATCCTGTACCTCAACATGCTCCCGTATGAGGTCAAGATATGCCAATTGAGGACTAATCTTGATCCTAGGCTATTAGGGATGAAGTGCTCTCCAGATTTCTTGCAACACCTCCTTGACTTGAACAAGCATCCTCCGCTCGAGTTTGTCACCTTCTCTGCTCATGATTGGCATGCTCGGCACACTTTGGTTTGATTGAATAGCTCTCTGCTTGTCTTAATATTAAGTATACTCGCTCTCCGCTTGATCACGCCCCTTTCTTGTCCACTCAGTCCTCTGGCTTGTTAGAGTGATCCTTTGATGTCTTATACAATTGGTCTCCAAGTGGTACCTTGGTGCTACCAATGTGGGCCTAGGTTAGGAGCAGGGCTTAAGAATCCCCTCGGGGTTGGTGTCATGGTCATGGGGTGTGCTCAAGCAACCTCATGACCCCCACTTAGAATCACAAGAAGACTTGTTTGGAGACTAGAGTGGAGGGTCATTAAGGTGCCTCATTTTTCTCTTCTCAAGGGGACTTGCATATTGACTGGTCTTAGAAAGGGATAGACGAAGATGTTGACCAAGACATGTGTCTCTATACTCTTAATATAGCTACCCACTGTAGCTTCCTGATATGACTTTTACATATAATAGTTCCGAATCGAATCTCTTTAGAGAGAACATGGTAGCCTTCTCCAGTCCCCTTACTAAACTTTCGTTATTGGACTCCTTTGGGTCTTCCAATATCAATAGATTGATTGTTTCGCCCCTGTATCTTCCAAAAGGAAAAAAGATCTCCGCGAGTTGTTTCTTGTGAGGTTTAACATCCCTACCCACTGCAACCAAGGATACGATTTGAGGTCCGATCTTTGTTGCAGTTGGTAGTTGATAAACTTTCAAATTGTCAAACCAGGGAAAGTGACCCACAGTATAGGATGCTGGCCAGGGGTGAGGTGGCCCCCATGGCCTTGCTCACCTATAAAAGGGAAGTTTTCATCTCTATACAAGATAAGAGAATATTACATAGGTCATCTCTTCTAGCAACCTTGAACCGACACTGCCACTCTCTCTCTCTCTCTCTATATATATATATATATATCCAAGACTGCCTCACCTCACCTCTTCCAATTTTGGTGGTCTTGCACCTGTTAGCATATTATATTAGCCGAAAGTGTTATCATATTATATTAGCCGAAAATTGCACTATATGAGGGTTTGTATTAGGGTCTGTAATTATTCTATGCCCTCAAGGCTCATCTTGTAATTGTCTCTCTTGTAAACCCTAATCTTCATTTATAAATAGGGGATGATATTCTATCATACCCTAAGCTGGTTACCCAAGCTTCATGGTATCAGAGCTACACCTCTAGGGTTAGGGTTCGAAACTTACCTAGTTGGATCATCTGTTGGGTCGATCTTCAGTCGCCGTCGTCACTCTGCTTCGTCTTCATCAGCTGGTGGATCATCTGCTTCGTTTTCGTCTTCATCTCAGCTCCTCAGCTCGTCGATCTCCTCCAGCCGTTCGTCGCTCGTCTTCATCGCTCTCGTCGTCCTCCGCTCGTCGCTCGTCTTCGTCGCTCGTCGTCCTCAGCTCCTCTGTCGCCTTCGTCGACCGTCGATCTTTGGTATACTCTCCTACTCTCGTCCACTGTTTGATATGATATAGCCTCTGTCGTGTATCACCCCGTACAAATACATGTATAAATAAATAAATCAATAATATATATATATATTAAAACAAAAAAAAAAAAAAAAAAAAAAAACAAAACAAACAAAAAAAAAATAAAATAAAATAAAATAAAAATGGTTTCTTAATTTTGTTATGTCTTTATAGTGGTCATTGTGCCTGTTCTCTCACTATCACCTTCCGGGTTTGTGATTGCCACTAGTTTTGTTGCGGGTTCGGTAGTATTGTATTCATGACAGATTCCACCAGTGTGTCCCCTTCTTCTCAAACACCGAGGAGTGAGAGTCCCATTATACCTACTACCATGACTGAGAACCCCAACCCTAGTATGAAAATCACCACCTCTCTATTTAATGGTGTTAGTATATTATATGTAATGTATTGTTAGTGATCTAGATAGTGGATGTAGTTAGTGATCTAGATAGTGGATGTAGTGGATGTATATAATATGTAAGGATATAGATAGTGGCTCTTAGTGGTGATAGTGGCTCTTAGTGGTAATAGTGGCTCTTAGTGGCACAAATAGTAGCTCTTGTTTTCTCCTATATAAGGAGTGTAATATGGTCTTCATAAATGTGTATATTGATATCAATCAATAATATCTATACATTAATTTCCTACATGGTATCAGAGCTATAAGATTTAGGCCTGTATTTCCTTCTCACCGGCGGGCGGCCCGCCGGCAACTTTGCCTTCGCTGCCCGCCGGACCTCTACACATACCACAACTACCACCAGTTCATGCCAACGTCTGCTGCAACTCCCGGTGACGGCGTCGTCCTTATCACAGCAGAACACGCATCCCATACCTTGCCTACTAATGGAGGGATTGTGAGTTTTTGGTCTTCGTTACCAGATCCATAGGAAGAGACAGACTCTTTAAACAGCATGAAACTGCAATCAACAACTTGCTTCACACATGTATGTATGCAAGAAGAAAGCGTAGGTCCTGCACCCACTTTACTACCATGGGACAGCAGAAGGAAACCTTGTAGCATATTGAAGTATGCTGCCATGTTCTCCTCAAGTTCTTTAACTTCTGGTCTTTCACCAGTCCAAAGCATTCCAACTATAGTAGCTTGTTTGAAAACTTGGTCTGCCATTTTAATCACCTCATTCCAGCTGACTTTATCAAGAGATGAAGCAGGTGTTTGATACAATACCGCAAGGGTTTCATGGATGGTGTTGAGGTGCTCAGTCAGAGTCCGATTCAGCTTCTCCTTCGCTGTTTTTCCCCTCTCTCTCTCTGGTCCAGCTCTCCCCCTGCGACAAGAGGCTTTCTCTCTCTTTCCCTTGCTGGTTGTCGTGCTGTTACATCTCTTGAACTCAAATGCCCTTATCTTGAGAAAGTTTCTTTGGATGGCTGCGATCATCTTGAAAGAGCATCATTTTGCCCTGTTGGTCTCCAGTCTCTTAATTTGGGAATATGTCCTAAACTGACTGTACTCCATATTGAAGCACCACGTATGGTGTTGGTTGAGTTGAAAGGATGTGGTGTATTATCTGAGGCATCGATTAATTGCCCTCTCCTAACTTCTCTGGATGCTTCCTTTTGCAGCCAACTGAAGGATGACTGCCTCTCTGCAACAACTGCATCATGCCCTCTCATTGAATCACTCATATTAATGTCATGCCCATCTGTTGGTCCTGATGGTCTCTCTTCTTTGCGTTGGCTTCCACATTTGACCTCACTTGATTTATCATATACCTTTTTGACAAACTTGCAGCCTGTTTTTTGAGTCCTGTTTGCAGTTGAAGGTTTTAAAATTGCAGGCATGACCACTATCAGACCGTGACTTAAAGTATTGCACTGATCCATGCTTGAAGAGGTATGCACTGCAGTGGGAGTCCAAGAATCTGATTGCTGTAAGCACTGCAATTCAGGACTGGCTTACTTCAAGAGTTGCAATGGAGTTGATGAGAACAGGTGCCGTGATGACTGTATTAAGCGCACTTCTGACAGCATTGGCTTGGCCAGCAACATTACTTGCCGCTACTGAGTTTATTGACAGCAAATGGTCAATTGCTGTGGACAGATCTGATAAGGCGGGAATGCTGCTTGCTGAAGCGTTACAGAAAGGATTGCAAGGGCAAAGGCCTATGACCCTTGTAGGTTTTTTACTTGGAGCACGAGTGATTTATAAGTGTCTCGAGGTTTTGGCTGAATCTAAGATTCACGATCCTTCACAAGGGTGGGCATTCTTCTCTGAAAGCTACTGCTGCTTTGAAAGGATCTGATCACCGCCGTGCAACGAATGTTAGTGCCAGACTCGATGCTCAGCAGAAGAAGCTTAACCTCCCAATTCTGCCTACCACCACCATTGGCTCTTTCCTTAAATCTCCACTTTCTTTATTTATTTTATCTTTCTTTTTTCATTAAAAAAAATATATATATATTATACCATATCGATTTGCACACCAAACCTTCCCTTATTTTATTCATCTCGGGGATCAACCCCGATCACATTTTTTTACACAAAAAAAAAAAAAAAAAAAAACAACCACAACCCATAACCACCACAAATAACCGGCCTCATTCTTCGCCTCTTCAGCTGTTCTCTTCTTCTTGCCTTTGTCTTGGGCGTCCCTTGCCGTGCTGCCTCCGTGTTTCCCACGCCGCCGAGCACGTTCACTTCCCGTTGCTCCTCAACCGTCACATATGGCGGACCTCCAAATCTGAGCATCACGGTGGTCTTCCGCTTCAGTTCCTTATTTTTCTGCCTTCAGCATACATATCTCTGCTCGGGCATCCGTATACATGCTCTGGAGCAGAGCCAGTTGGGCTTTTACCTGCTGCAACCTCATTTGTTCTACTACTTTGAAGCCGGTGCGACAGGTTTGTTGACCGCCGTCATTGTCTCAACACATGACTTCAATGTGTAATAATTCGCCTCAATATCCGATTGTGCAGCCATTCTTTGCTCCACAGACAGCATCGGAAAGTTCAACGGCGCAAAACCAGGGGCACTTGGCCCAGGGGCGCTAGGTTGAGGTTCAAGGGCCATATTTTGGGTTGTGGCCTCATTGAGGTCGGGAAAGAGGGTAAGACCACGGGACGAAGAGGCTATGTTCTGGGGAGCAAGAACGGGAAGAAGAAGCCATTTTCGAGCAACAGCGTGTTACAGAGTATCTCTCTCAGACGTGTTCCAGAGAGAACGAAGAGTTTTTTCAGCTGGTTTGTTATGCATCAGCGGCAGCTTCGCCTTGGTTTAAATAGGCAAGGCAGACCCGTGCCTCAGCGCCTCTCAACGCCAGACGACAAATCGGCGCGCCTTTTGATGGCTCGCCTTTTGATGGCTGTCGGGCACATCTTTTGATGGCACGCCTTTTGATAAGATTGGGCGCGCTTTTTAAGGGTCCAACAAAACTCTGTAAACTGTCCCGACTTTGATTCCGGTTAGCTTCTATATGGGTCCGACAAGACTCTGTAAACTGTCCCGACATTGATTTCGGTTAGCTTCTATATGGGTCCGACAAGACTCTGTAAACTGTCTTCTACAACGGTCCAACATGACCCCGTAAACTGTCTCCTACATGGGTCCAGCAAGACTCCGTAAATTGTATTCTACAACGGTCCGACATGACCCCGTAAACTGTTTTCTACATCGGTCCGATATGACCCCATAAACTATCTTCTTCAACGGTCCGACATGACCCCATAAACTGTCTTCTACATTGGTCTGCCATAACCATACTGTCTTCTACAACGGTCTGACACGACCATACAGTGTCTCCTATCCACTTTTATTTTATTTGTCAGTTTATTTTCCTATTTTGTTACTCTCTCCAAACTCAAGTTGGCTAGTCTCTATCCTCCTTGAGTTTGAGGAGGGCTGTTAGTATATTATATGTAATGTATTGTTAGTGATCTAGATAGTGGATGTAGTTAGTGATCTAGATAGTGGATGTAGTGGATGTATATAATATGTAAGGATATAGATATTATTGATTGATATCAATATACACATTTATGAAGACCATATTACACTCCTTATATAGGAGAAAACAAGAGCTACTATTTGTGCCACTAAGAGCCACTATTACCACTAAGAGCCACTATCACCACTAAGAGCCACTATCTATATCCTTACATATTATATACATCCACTACATCCACTATCTAGATCACTAACTACATCCACTATCTAGATCACTACAATACATTACATATAATATACTAACAGCCCCTCAAAACTCAAGGAGGATAGAGACTAGCCAACTTGTATTGTTAGTGATCTAGATAGTGGATGTAGTGGATGTATATAATATGTAAGGATATAGATAGTGCTCTTAGTGGTGATAGTGGCTCTTAGTGGTAATAGTGGCTCTTAGTGGCACAAATAGTAGCTCTTGTTTTCTCCTATATAAGGAGTGTAATATGGTCTTCATAAATGTGTATATTGATATCAATCATAATATCTATACATTATTTCCTACAAATGGTCAGAACTACCTAGCATGTCTCAAAGTTTGACTATGTTTTTGAAGAGCAGAGGGAAGATGGGTATGTGATGGCAGGATAGGCACCTAGTACCACTGACTCAGGTTATGACCAATGGGAGATTACCAACTCTTTGATTATGAGTTGGCTTATCCATTCGATGGTTCCAGAACTTGGTGAGGGCTACTTGTCTATGGAGACTGCCCAGGACGTTTGGGATGCTGTGGCTGTCACCTATTCCCGCAAAGGGAATTTTTCACAGGCATTTGAGTTACGCCGCTCTATTGAGAGCTCACTTCAGGGGGAGCAGACTGTTCTTCAGTACTTCACTTTCCTCACCAACGGTTGGAAACGCCTTGACCACCTGGAAGACTATAAGCCCGTTTGCCCTACTGATTCTGTCGGGTACAAGAAGTTCATCGTACGGGAGTGGGTCTTTAAATTTCTGGCCGGCCTAAATGTGGAGCATGATCCAGTTAGGGGTCGAGTTCTGGGTATGGACACTCTTCCTTCACTTCAGGAGGCATTTGCCTATGTACAGAATGAGGAGAGTCGCCGGTCTGCTATGATGTCCCCTGTCTCTACTGACCGTTCAGCATTACTGTCTACTCCTCGAGATGGCCTCAGCCTGACTCCCATTCCTCCGTCTGCTGCTAAGGAGTCTGTAGTCTGTGATTATTGCAAGAAGCCGCAGCATACTCGTGAGACGTGTTGGAAGCTTCATGGAACTCCATCCGGGGGTCGAGGTGATCGGTCTGGTTCTCGAGGAGGTCGGTCAGGCCAATCTAGAGGACGTGGTTCCTATTCCCGGGCTCATCAGTCTAGTGCCATTGATACACTTGATTCTAATTCTGCTTCTGTTGGCCAAGCTTCTGATACTGAGCTGGAGGATGCTTTGCGCCAATTGTTGGACCGCGATCTTCTACTGCTCTCAGTACAGCTTCCTCGTCCTTTGCCCGCTCAGGTAACTTAGCCTCTTTTCCTTGTGTTTTCCTGTGTCATAAATCTTTGCCTTGGATTATTGATTCTGGTGCCTCAGATCATATGTCTGGCTCCTTTGATCTTTTCTCTGTCTATAAGCCCTCTTCAGGTCAGGACAAAGCTAGGATTGCAGATGGTACTGTTTCTTCCATTTCTGGAAAAGGTTTAGTCCAAGTCACTCCTACCATACATCTATCTTCTGTTCTCCATGTTCCCAATTTTTCTGTTAATCTGTTATCCTTGAGTCGTCTTACCCAGGATTTGAATTGTAGTGTGACGTTTTTTCCTGATCATTGTCTTTTTCAGGACCCTATCACGAGGAGGACGATTGGCAGTGGTAGTGCAGAAAATGGTCTCTACTTCCTAGATCAACCGGACAAACTTGCTTATTCTTCCACCACGTCTCTACTACCCCCGCTGATTTATGGCTGTGCATTGGTGTCTTGGGCATCCTTCATTTCATTTACTTAAGCATTTATTCCCTTCTGGTTTCGCAAATCATCATGTGTCTGACTTTCTTTGTGAGTCTTGTCAACTTGGAAAACAACACAGAGCTTCTTTTGCTCCCAGTTTGAATAAAAGTTTAGTTCCTTTTTCATTAATACATTTTGATGTTTGGGGTCCCTCTCGTGTTATGTCTGTGAAAGGTCATCGATGGTTTGTTACATTTATTGATGATTTTTCTCGTGCTACTTGGGTGTATCTCATGAAAGATAAGAGTGAGGTTTTCTCTGTGTTTCGCACTTTTCATAAGATGATTTGTACTCAGTTTGGGGCCGGGGAATACATAGATTCTGGATTAGGACAATATTTCTCTCCTCATGGCATTATCCATCAGACCTCTTGCACCAATACCCCTCAACAAAATGGGGTAGCGGAACGCAAGAATCGGCATCTTCTTGACATGGCTCAGTGCATGTGTTTTTCTATGAATGTGCCTCGGCCCTATTGGGGCGACACTGTTCTCACTGCTGCCCATCTTATTAATCGTCTCCCTACCCAGGTCTTGCACAAACAGGCTCCTCTTCACGTCCTCCTAGGTTCTCAGTCCTTGTTTTCTATTCCTCCCAAAATATTTGGTTGTGTCTGTTTTGTTCATAATCACTCTCCCTCTCGTGGTAAGTTGGACCCTCGCTCCCTCAAGTGTGTTTTCCTGGTTACTCTCCTACTCAAAAGGGGTATAAATGTTACCACCCTTCTTCTCGTAAGTGGTTTGTGTCCATGGATGTTACTTTCTTTGAGTCCTAGTCCTATTTCTTGTCCTCTCCGGTGTCACCGTCCTCATTTCCGGGGGAGCCTTGGTGTGAAGTGAGTCCTGTGCTTCCTATGGTGGGCCCAGTTGTTCTTGCACCACCCTCTTCGACTGTGCTTCCTATGGTGGAACCAGTTGTTCTTGCACCCCCCTCTTCTACTAGGACCATAGAACCCACTGTCACCAAGGATAAGGACGGGCATGTTTATGTCCGGGACATAGACAGACAACAAATTAACTGGATACAAGGGACCGCTTCTGCTACTCCACTGCCATCTCCTGCTTCTGATGAGAGTGTAGGTAACTTTGAATCTCTTGAGTCCATTGATCTTGATGTTCCTATTGCCAAGAGGAAGGGTGTGAGATCTTGTACTCAACATCCTATCTCACAGTTTATGTCATACTCTCATTTGTCATCCTCATATAGAGCGTTTGTGTCCATATTTTCTCTGTTTAGCATTCCTAACCATTTCAGGATGCTCTTGCTACCCTGAGTGGAAACTAGCCATGATTGAGGAAATGAAAGCACTTAGGAAGAATGGCACTTGGGAATTGACTGAGTTACCTACGGGCAAACGACCTGTGGGATGTAAATGCGTATATACTGTGAAACACAAAGCAGATGGGTCTATGAGTGTTACAAGGCAAGACTTGTGGCAAAAGGGTTTACTCAGACATATGACATTGATTATCAGGAGACCTTCGCACCCGTGGCTAAGATGAATTCAGTCAGAGTACTTCTCTCTCTAACAGCTAATCTAGATTGGCCGCTTTATCAGTTTGATGTCAGAATGCCTTTCTCCATGGTGACCTCGAAGAAGAGGTATATATGGACATTCCTCTGGGTTTTGAGGATCATCAGACAGAAGGCAAAGTATGCAAACTTCGAAGTCATTATATGGTCTCAACAGTCTCCAAGGGCTTGGTTTGAGAGATTCACTCAGGCTATGTTTAAATATGGCTTCAAACAAAGTCAGGCAGATCACACATTGTTTGTGAAACATTCCTCACGTGGTAAGACTACAACACTTATTGTTTATGTAGA
This sequence comes from Camellia japonica, assembly GCA_030407325.1. Taxonomy (NCBI): domain Eukaryota; kingdom Viridiplantae; phylum Streptophyta; class Magnoliopsida; order Ericales; family Theaceae; genus Camellia; species Camellia japonica. Next base: position 68,627,747 of record JAPPVO010000016.1, on the reverse strand, counting down.
TGACATAGTTCTTACAGGCAATGATAGTGGGGAAATACCTCTGTTGAAGAAATATTTAGCTAATGAGTTTGAAATCAAAGACTTGGGAAGCTTGAAGTATTTTCTGGGAATTGAAGTTGCTCGCTCTAAAGATGGGATATTTATCTCACAGAGAAAATATGTGCTTGACCTGTTGAAGGACACTGGGATGCTTGGCTGCAAGGCATGTGCCACTTCACTGGAACCCAATCAGAAATTGGGAGATGATGAAGGAGGAGAAGTTGTTGATAAGGGGAGCCATCAACGATTAGTGGGTAAGCTCATTTACCTATCTCACTCCCGTCCTGATATTGCTGTTGCTGTCAGTGTGGTTAGTCAGTTTATGCATGCTCCTCATCAGATTCATTTTGAGGCTGTCATGAGAATCTTGAGGTACTTGAAGTCTGCTCCTGGTAAGGGTCTGTATTTTTCCAAGTATGATCATCTTCGTGTAGAAGCCTATACAGATGCTGACTGGGCTGGGTCAGTAACTGATAGGAAATCGACTTCAGGGTATTGCACATTTGTTGGAGGCAACCTAGTTACTTGGAGGAGTAAGAAACAGAATGTGGTTGCCAGGTCAAGTGCAGAAGCTGAGTTTAGAGCTATGGCACAAGGTGTGTGTGAACTTTTATGGATCAAGTTATTATTGAGTGATCTAGGTATTGATCAGACGGACTCCATGCGGTTATACTGTGATAATAAGGCCGCCATCAACATCGTTCACAATCCAGTTCAACATGACAGGACAAAACTTGTTGAGATTGATCGCCACTTCATTAAGGAGAAACTCACTAGTGGTACCATTTGTACTCCTTTTGTCCAGTCTGGTGAACAACTTGCTGACATTCTCACCAAGGGGGTTAGGAATAAACCGTTTCATGACATATTAGGCAAGTTGGGCATGAGAGATATCTTCGCACCAGCTTGAGGGGGAGTGTTAGCATATTATATTAGCTGAAAGTGTTATCATATTATATTAGCCGAAAGTTGCACTATATGAGGGTTTGTATTAGGGTCTGTAATTATTCTATGCCCCCAGGACTCATCTTGTAATTGTCTCTCTTGTAAACCCTACTCTTGGCAATAAGAACATCAAGATCAATGGACTCCAGAGATTCAAAGTTACCTAGACTCTCATCAGAAGCAGGAGATGGCAGTGGAGTAGCAGAAGCGGTCCCTTGTATCCAGTTAACTTATTGTCTGTCTATGTCCCGGACATAAACATGCCCGTCCTTATCCTTGGTGACAGTGGGTTCTATGGTCCTAGTAGAAGAGGGGGGTGCAAGAACAACTGGTTCCACCATAGGAAGCACAGTAGAAGAGTGGTGGTGCAAGAACAACTGGGCCCACCATAGGAAGCACAGGACTCACTTCACACCAAGGCTCCCCGGAAATGAGGACGGTGACCCGGAGAGGACAAGAAATAGGACTGGGACTCAAAGAAAGTAACATCCATGGACACAAACCACTTACGAGAAGAAGGGTGGTAACATTTATACCCTTTTGAGTAGGAGAGCAACCAAGGAAAACACATTTGAGGGAGCGAGGGTCCAACTTACCACGAGAGGGAGAGTGATTATGAACAAAACAGACATAACCAAATATTTTGGGAGGAATAGAAAATAAGGACTGAGAACCTAGGAGGACGTGAAGAGGAGCCTGTTTGTGCAAGACCTGGGTAGGGAGACGATTAATAAGATGGGCAGCGGCGAGAACAGCGTCGCCCCAATAGGGCCGAGGCACATTCATAGAAAAACACATGCACCGAGCCATGTCAAGAAGATGCCGATTCTTGCGTTCCGCTACCCCATTTTGTTGAGGGGTATTGGTGCAAGAGGTCTGATGGATAATGCCATGAGTAGAGAAATATTGTCCTAACCCAGAATCTATGTATTCCCCGCCATTATCAGAACGAAATATTTTGACAGTGGCCCCAAACTGAGTACAAATCATCTTATGAAAAGTGCGAAACACAGAGAAAACCTTACTCTTATTCTTTCATGAGATACACCCAAGTAGCACGAGAAAAATCATCAATAAATGTAACAAACCATCGATGACCTTTCACAGACATAACACGAGAGGGACCCCAAACATCAGAATGTATTAATGAAAAAGGAACTAAACTTTTATTCAAACTGGGAGCAAAAGAAGCTCTTTGTTGTTTTCCAAGTTGACAAGACTCACAAAGAAAGTCAGACACATGATGATTTGCGAAACCAGAAGGGAATAAATGCTTAAGTAAATGAAATGAAGGATGCCCAAGACGCCAATGCCACAGCCATAAATCAGCGGGGGTAGTAGAAGACGTGGTGGAAGAATAAGCAAGTTTGTCCGGTTGATCTAGGAAGTAGAGACCATTTTTTGCACTACCACTGCCAATCGTCCTCCTCGTGACAAGGTCCTGAAAAAGACAATGATCAGGAAAAAACGTCACACTACAATTCAAATCCTGGGTAAGACGACTCAAGGATAATAGATTAACAGAAAAATTGGGAACATGGAGAACAGAAGATAGATGTATGGTAGGAGTGACTTGGACTAAACCTTTTCCAGAAATGGAAGAAACAGTACCATCTGCAATCCTAGCTTTGTCCTGACCTGAAGAGGGCTTATAGACAGAGAAAAGATCAGAGGAGCCAGACATATGATCTGAGGCACCAGAATCAATAATCCAAGGCAAAGATTTATGACACAGGAAAACACAAGGAGAAGAGGCTAAGTTACTTGAGCGGGCAAAGGACGAGGAAGCTGTACTGAGAGCAGTAGAAGATCGGCGGTCCAACAATTGGCGCAAAGCATCCTCCAGCTCAGTATCAGAAGCTTGGCCAACAGAAGCAGAATTAGAATCAAGTGTATCAACGGCACTAGACTGATGAGCCCGGGAATAGGAACCACGTCCTCTAGATTGGCCTGACCGACCTCCTCGAGAACCAGACCGATCACCTCGACCCCTGGATGGAGTTCCATGAAGCTTCCAACACGTCTCACGAGTATGCCGCGGCTTCTTGCAATAATCACAGACTACAGATTCCTTAGCAGCAGACGGAGGAATGGGAGTCAGGCTGAGGCCATCTCGAGGAGTAGACAGTAATGCTGAACGGTCAGTAGAGACAGGGGACATCATAGCAGACCGGCGACTCTCCTCATTCTGTACATAGGCAAATGCCTCCTGAAGTGAAGGAAGAGTGTCCATACCAGAACTCGACCCTAACTGGATCATACTCCACATTTAGGCCGGCCAGAAATTTAAAGACCCGTTCCCGTGCGATGAACTTCTTGTACCCGACAGAATTAGTAGGGCAAACGGGCTTATAGTCTTCCAGGTGGTCAAGGCGTTTCCAGCCGTTGGTGAGGAAGTGAAGTACTGAAGAACAGTCTGCTCCCCTGAAGTGAGCTCTCAATAGAGCGGCGCAACTCAAATGCTTGTGAAAAATTCCCTTTGCGGGAATAGGTGACAGCCATAGCATCCAAACGTCCTGGGCAGTCTCCATAGACAAGTAGCCCTCACCAAGTTCTGGAACCATCGAATGGATAAGCCAACTCATAATCAAAGAGTTGGTAATCTCTCATTGGTCATAACCTGAGTCAGTGGTACTGGTGCCTGTATCCTGCCATCAACATACCCCATCTTCCTCTGCTCTTCAAAAACATAGTCAAACTTTGAGACCATGCTAGGTAGTTCTGACCATTAAATAGAGAGGTGGTGATTTTCATACTAGGGTTGGGGTTCTCAGTCTTGGTAGTAGGTATAATGGGACTCTCACTCCTCGGTGTTTGAGAAGAAGGGGACACACTGGTGGATCTGTCATGGATATAATACTACCGAAACCGCAACAAAACTAGTGGCAATCACAAACCCGGAAGGTGGTAGTGAGAGAACAGGCACAATAACCACTATAAAGACATAACAAAATTAAGAAACCATTTTCATTTTTTTGTTTTTGTTTGTTTGTTTGTTTTGTTTTGTTTTTTTTTTGTTTTTTATATAATACATATTTATTGATTTATTTATTTATACATGTATTGGTACGGGGTGATACACGACAGAGGCTATATCATACCAAACAGTGGACGAGAGTAGGAGAGTATACCAGAGATCGACGGTCGACGAAGGCGACAGGGAGCTGGAGACGAGCGACGAAGACGAGCGAACGAGAGGACGAGCGGAGGACGACGAGAGCGATGAAGACGAGCGACGAACGGCTGGAGGAGATCGACGAGCTGAGGAGCTGAGATGAAGACGAAGACGAAGCAGATGATCCACCGGCTGATGAAGACGAAGCAGAGTGACGACGGCGACTGAAGATCGACCCAGCAGATGATCCAACTAGGTAAGTTTCGAACCCTAACCCTAGAGGTGTAGCTCTGATACTCAAGTGTGTTTCCTTGGTTACTCTTCTACTCAAAAGGGGTATAAATGTTACCACCCTTTTCTCGTAAGTGGTTTGTGTCCATGGATGTTACTTTCTTTGAGTCCCAGTCCTATTTCTTGTCCTCTCCGGTGTCACCGTCTCATTTCGGGGAGCCTTGGTGTGAAGTGAGTCCTGTGCTTCCTCTATGGTGGGCCCAGTTGCCACCACCCTCTTATACTGTGTTCCTATGGTGGAACCAGTTGTTCTTGCACCCCCCTCTTCTACTAGGACCATAGAACCTACTGTCACCAAGGATAAGGACGAGCATGTTTATGTCCGGGACATAGATAGACAACAAAGTTAACTGGATACAAGGGACCGCTTCTTGCTACTCCACTGCCATCTCCTGCTTTTGATGAGAGCCTAGGTAACTTTGAATCTCTTGAGTCCATTGATCTTGATGTTCCTATTGCCAAGAAGAAGGGTGTGAGATCTTGTACTCAACATCCTATCTCACAGTTTGTGTCATACTCTCATTTGTCATCCTCATATAGAGCGTTTGTGTCCAATATTTCCTCTGTTAGCATTCCTAACCATTTTCAGGATGCTCTTGCTACCTCTGAGTGGAAACTAGCCATGATTGAGGAAATGAAAGCACTTAGGAAGAATGGTACTTGGGAATTGACTGAGTTACCTACGGGCAAACGACCTGTGGGATGTAAATGGGTATATACTGTGAAACACAAAGTAGATGGGTCTATTGAGCGTTACAAGGCAAGACTTGTGGCAAAAGGGTTTACTCAGACATATGGCATTGTTATCAGGAGACCTTCGCACTTGTGGCTAAGATGAATTCAGTCAGAGTACTTCTCTCTCTAGCAGCTAATCTAGATTGGCCGCTTTATCAGTTGATGTCAAGAATGCCTTTCTCCATGGTGACCTCGAAGAAGAGGTATATATGGACATTCCTCCGGGTTTTGAGGATCATCAGACAGAAGGCAAAGTATGCAAACTTCGGAAGTCATTATATGGTCTCAAATAGTCTCCAAGGGCTTGGTTTGAGAGATTCACTCAGGCTATGTTTAAATATGGCTTCAAACAAAGTCAGGTAGATCACACATTGTTGTGAAACATTCCTACGTGGTAAGACTACAGCACTTATTGTTTATGTAGATGACATAGTTCTTACAGGCAATGAGTGGGGAAATACCTCTGTTGAAGAAATATTTAGCTAATGAGTTTGAAATCAAAGACTTGGGAAGCTTGAAGTATTTTCTGGGAATTGAAGTTGCTCGCTCTAAAGATGGGATATTTATCTCACAGAGAAAATATGTGCTTGACCTGTTGAAGGACACTGGGATGCTTGGCTGCAAGGCATGTGCCACTTCATTGGAACCCAATCAGAAATTGGGGGATGATGAAGGAGGAGAAGTTGTTGATAAGGGGAGCTATCAACGATTAGTGGGTAAGCTCATTTACCTATCTCACTCCCGTCTTGATATTGCTGTTGCTGTCAGTGTGGTTAGTCAGTTTATGCATGCTCCTCATCAGATTCACTTTGAGGCTGTCATGAGAATCTTGAGGTACTTGAAGTCTGCTCCTGGTAAGGGTTTGTATTTTTCCAAGTATGATCATCTTCGTGTAGAAGTCTATACAGATGCTGACTGGGCTGGGTCAGTAACTGATAGGAGATCGACTGCAGGGTATTGCACATTTGTTGGAGGCAATCTAGTTATTTGGAGGAGTAAGAAATAGAATGTGGTTGCCAGGTCAAGTCAGAAGCTGAGTTTAGAGCTATGGCACAAGGTGTGTGTTGAACTTTTATGGATCAAGTTATTGTTGAGTGATCTAGGTATTGATCAGACGGACTCCATGCGGTTATACTGTGATAATAAGGCTGCCATCAACATCGCTCACAATCCAGTTCAACATGACAGGACAAAACATGTTGAGATTGATCGCCACTTCATTAAGGAGAAAAACTCACTAGTGGTACCATTTGTACTCCTTTTGTCCAGTCTGGTGAACAACTTGCTGACATTCTCACCAAGGGGGTTGGGAATAAACCATTTCATGACATTAGGCAAGCTGGGCATGAGAGATATCTTCGCACCAGCTTGAGGGGGAGTGTTAGCATATATATTAGCCGAAAGTGTTATCATATTATATTAGCCGAAAGTTGCACTATATGAGGGTTTGTATTAGGGTCTGTAATTATTCTATGCCCTCAGGGCTCATCTTGTAATTGTCTCTCTTGTAAACCCTAATCTTCATTTAAAATAGAGGATGATATTCTATCATACCCTAAGCTGGTTACCCAAGCTTCAGCACCAACACAATGTCTACCATCTTCCTAAAAGGCCAACATGACCAACCTTCCCCTACTATTGTTTGTTGTCACCCAAACTTTTTTCATTCTCTCTTTTTTTAATATATATCCCCCTTTCTGGTTATGGTCAATTTGATGTGCTCATATATTATGACTATTTTTCGAACTTTTCTGATTGAAGATATTTTTACTGTGGGATGGCATAATTTGAATCTTAGTTGCTGGAACCTCCTACTGGGGGTGACGGTGACGAATCCTCTCCTGAACTGCAATTCTGCAATTGAGAGTAGAAATCTAGTTAGAACTGTGTTCCCATCTAGAAAAATTGTGTTCCCAACTAGGATGGAAATTCTCAAACATATGAATCTCAAAGAAACAAAAAGAAAAGCTACCAAATAAGAGAATCTGTAGCAACCATTAGATTTTGGTGAAAAAGTAACTCAATTTGTTTGAGTACTTTGTATTTACATAGTATTTATTTATATTTAAAAAAATGTAATTAACACCAATTTCCAATATTTATTCATATTTTAACTTATATCTTACAACTAAGCAAAAAAAGTATTTCTTTCAATATATTATTAAATTAATATATTAGATATAAAGTATAAACATGATCGTGCTCCCATTATCCCATGCGTACTCCTAACCTTAGACTCTTCTATGAGTCCTCACTCTCCCACTTCCTACTCCTGCTCCTTCTTATCAAATAAATTGTGATAGACTCTCTCTTGTACTCCTCAAATGTGGTTATGAGAATGGGTGATACTGGTAGTCCATCAGCATAATCAGTTTCAATAACTTCCACCCACAACCACAAGACACCTACATTTCTCGACATGCTTCTTTTACTATGCCTTTATGATTGTTCAATACTGTGACAGATTTGGAACGAGTGAAAGACAGTGGGTAGAAGCTCAAGTTGAGAATGCTAAGCAGCAAGCTATTCTCATGGCACTTAAAGCTCAAGTAACATCAGATGAAGCTCACATTTATCTCGATCTTCATTCTCTTAGGTAGACGATCTCAATTTCGTATTATTTATTCTGGATTGTTAATAATTAGTTGTTGATTGAGCTCCTTCTCAACGCTTTTAGCAAGATATAGTCTTGAGCTGAAATGATATGCATTTATGAAAATGTTTATGATGTTTTTGGTGAATGACATTCTGCTGGCAAAGGAGGAATTCTTCACAGTTTTTTGTTCTTTCAATTGTTTGGGAAATGAGAGTTGGTCTAATTTAGGGAATTGTTATTCCCACTCCATGCCATCATAAATACACTCTAAAATTTGTTTTTAATGTTTAAATTACACAAGACAAGATTCCCAATACACACTAAAAGACAAATTTGGGAGTGTATTTATAAATAAGTGGAATGGGAATAACACTTCCCTAATTTAATATGTTTCCCTCGATTAGTTAGTATATTTATATTGTGGTGGAAGTGACTCCTTTAAAAAACAGTGATTAGCTTGGTCTTTTAAGAGAAACCTAGATTTGTGTCCGAGTTGTGTGAAATAAGTTAACATGTAATGCATTATTTATAAAGAGTCTTTTCTTGTGGATGTAGATAAGAAATGCCGTAATTTAGATGGAAGGGTTGTTATAAATGTTCGTGAATGCTCAAACATTCCTGTTTTGATATCTAAAGTTCTTACAGTTGTCAAATGATGGATTTAGAAGGGATCAATGAGAAGCCCTGCTTATATAGTAAGTCTTTATAAATAATGACTTAGTGCCACACATGGATATATGTGATCAGAATTAAGTTTTAGTATTTGGTTAATGTTAGAAGTAAGATTCACAGCTAAATGTTAGGCATTAAGCACATATTGTCCACAATCATCTTGGACAGTAGTCATCCATTTGAGGTGGCTGTGAACACGAAACTAATTTCCAATGCATTTATGGAGCTGTGGATTAAAAAAAATTCCAATGTCTAAAGATTATCGGTTTGGTGAAGTTCAAAAAGTAAAAAAGATGTTTTGGCGCCTTGTCTTTATCTTAACTAGAGGTTGGACACGCGCGATCTGCACATTCACTTTATTGTATTGTAGCTCAGAAGGAATTTTTTCTACCAACTTCTTGTGTCCATTATCTAAGATACAAGCTGTCAAACTCTCTGTTAAGTTGTCAAGTGGCATCATTTTAAGGAAATCTGATGAAATCTACTCCCACAACAATACTGCCTACTATCAACTTTAGAGTTCACTTTTATAGTAGAATAGATTTGGATCATATTGTGACTGTGTCCAGTGTGATGCATTTGGATGGATGAAACTTGTGCTTTGTTGTTATGCTTGCTCACAGGCCTCATAATGAGGTTTCCAAGCTCTGTAGATGATTAAAACTATCCATTTTAGTCTAAAAAGCTTGAGTACTTCAAAAAGACTAAAGTTCCCATAACTAACTGTGTTGTATTAGAGCATTTCATATTTGGGGTGATTTACTTAGATGGGATGCTGAAGCTATTTGCAACAGTGAGACAAATAGGCTAAAGGTTAAAATGTTCCTTTTTGGGAGGGAAGCAAGGTTGCAGCCTTTGAACTTTATTGGTTCTTCACAAGGCTGACTTTTAGCTTAAGTCATTTCAAACCCAAAAAGTGTGCTTTCTCTTTTAGTAAATTTTATTTATTTATTTTTTTTATGGTTAGAAGAAAACCCTAACAAAAGCTTAAGCCTTCCCAAATAAATTATGTGAACTTGTGATCTCATGGGAAAAAAAAAAAAAAACTTTGATAATGCTCTAATGCATATCTATCAAAGTGTGCATATGTAATTCCCCATTAATTTTTTGATAGAAAAGTAACTTCATTGGCAATGAATGAAGTACAAGAGTAGTTTATGTTTTAAAGTTTATTGTCTAATGAGTAGGAGAAAGCATGCTGAACTAGTGGGAGAAATTTCAAATCTTTATTCCAAGAAGAGAAGTTTTTATCTGAGGTGAACCTTCATCATATAATCTGATTTCTACACTATGCTTGTACCTAAATTTCTGTATGTAGTTTCTTCTGATCAAATAACTCCATCTTTATTGGTCATGTCAATCAATTCCCGTTTGCATGTGCTTTCTATCAATTGCATGCTGATCTGGAACATTTGAAACATGATTCTTTATCTTTCGTGATGTGACCTGGAAGCATTTCTGTTTGTCAGCTATCACTTTTTATTTTTTAGGGCAACATCCATTTTACCCCTTGTGGTATGCCCATGGAGCGCTTTAACCCCCTCATGTTTAAAAATAGCAAAGGCCTCCCACATGGTTTTGACCATTTTTACACTTTACCTCCCTCCCTACAGTTATTATTTCTGTCTAAATTAACGGAAATTGTGCAAAACGGACCTAATTTTGAGTTGAAATGGATAAAAAAATTTGAGAAAAAAAAAAAATTTACAATGTAAAAGGACAACTATGCCTTTATCTTTATCTTCTTTCCAAATTAATATGAAAAACCTAACCCTGACCTCCCTCTTCTACCTATCATGTCACAGCCACCTTCCCACCTCCATAGCACCCGCCACTTTCCTACCATCCACAACTACCTCCGCCACCCACTCTTCGCTCCTCATGACCCCTGCCACCTCCCCATCACACAGTCACCTACCACCACCTCATTTCCCCTCTTCTGCAACTAAAACAACATTGGCAGCAGCTACTACCACAATAACAAATCAAAACAGAGGTATATAGAGCAAAACAAGTTAACAACAATGAAGATTAAAGGTATTATGATGCCTTTTTCTGGCCATTCCTATGAATTTGAAATTGCTACTCAAATCCAAATGGGTCCCTACCACAATCAAATTGAAATGGGGTTTACCTATAAATATAGGGCAAACTTCACTGTACCCCCTGGTGGGTTGGCAGGGTGCGGATTACCCTCTTGACATTTGGAAATCACCACATAACCCTCACGTGGTTTAAGGACTAAAATACACCATTAGTTTTTCTGTCTAAGATAACGGGTTGTGGGAGTCACATGCCTATATAGAGAGTATGTTACTTTTAGGACGAAAATGCCCTTTATACATCTTCAAATTTACCAAAGAATGCCATTGTTTTTTCCTGTCTCTCTGTACTCCATTTCTTTTCCACCAGCACCACCTATTTATGCTAGTATGTTTCTGATAAATTAAACCCCAAAAAAGTACCACATGGGGCTCCAATAACAATAACCATAGAGTTTTGATTACCACCATGATCAAAATGATTTGTTACTATAAGATTTTTGGTCACTTCTGTGCTGTAATGTTGTTTGTTTTGTACAGTATGTATTTGTGTTTTGTTTGATTGATTTGTAAATATTATTCCATGAATCTGATTCCATGGATGGGTCTTCTCATGAATCTGATTCCATGATTGATTTATCATTCTTAGACTTTATGGATGGGTCTTCTTTGATTTTATTATTCCCAAATTTTCTGTAAGACTGTAACCCTTTGATTTGGTTTTAATGGCTTTAAAGTTGGAACAAATAATTCTTTAAGTGATCAGTAAATAGTTCTCAGTGAAAAATTATCTAGTCCATCTCGAAATTGAATGACCCTTCTTGAATTGTGCTAGTTGCTGGGAAGGGTATACAGTATGTATTTGTGTTTTGGTTTGATCGATATGAATCTGATTCCATGGTTTTTGATGAATCCATTATGTTTATAGCACATATATATATACATATAAATTATGAATGTGTATATGTATTATATTATGTTTACAGTCTGTGATATATATTAGATATATTTGTGGAATATACAATCACTAAAACCTGTATTGATTTATATATATACATATATATACCCTTCAAAATTCAAACTATTTACGAATCAAAATTGAAAAATATAGCAAGAATTAGGTGATCTTCAAGGGTAAATTTTTTAAGAAATTAAGGGGGAGAAATGGGAGAAGTTAAAAATGGGTTTTGTTGTGCGTTTTGTGCGAAAGGCAGCACTTAGATTCCATCAAGCAAATAGATACAAGGGCTCCAGTAACAATAACCATGGTTGCTGCCATAAGAGAGAGAAGATGCAAGAAGAACATAAGTTAAATGAAAGGATGAAGAAGACAAGGGTGGGTATAAAGGTCAATTTACCATTGTTGTTAACAGAAGTTAGACGTGCATTTTAGTCCATAAACCACGTGGGGGTTATATGGTGATTTTCGAATGTCAGGAGGGTAATCCGCACCCGGTTCAAACCACAAGGGGGTAAAGTGAAGTTTGCCCTAAATTATACCTAGATTTTTAACTTATATGTCTTTAAGTATATATGTATATCCATATCTATTCAGATGTGTAAGGTACAGATTCACCACTGAAATTGGGTCTTCATCAAAGCTATAGATTGGAGTTGTTTCAGCTTCTTCTTTCCACCATACTCACAATTAGATCAATATATATGTATGTGTGTGAATAATGGATTTTATAGTTTTTATGCTCTTGATTTTTTTTATTCCATTTTCTTTTTAATAGAATATGTTCTGCAAACATTTGATTCATTAGAATTGATTGTGGTTGTTGAATTGAATATGGCGGTGGTGGTGGTTGCGTTTTCAGTTAATAGAGATGGAAGAAGACAATGTTATAGTACGAAGGGCGTAAAGGTCTTTTTACGTTTTCTGTTAACAGAGTTAATTGTGCATTTTAGTCCAAAATCACATGGGAGATCTTTGCCTATTTTTAAACGTGAGGGGGGCATAGTGCTCTAGGGTCATACCATAGGGAGGTAAAATGATTTTTACCCTTTTTTTTAACTGTAGTGGAGGCAAAAAAGCAACAGTATCTACCTGTCCCTTCTAAGTTAATCCAATTAGAAGTATCCATATTGCATATATGATGTGTGCTATTGCCATCTTTAGTGGAAATCTACACTATAATTCCTTGGAAACCTCTATTTTACAACTGTTCTTGATTACATTGTGTTTTTCTCCAAATTAGGGTTGAATTTCATGCGCATAAAGGCCTCGTTTGGGAACTTGGCTATTTTAGTTTGCCTTTTTGGCTATTTTATGAGATGAAAGAGTTGTGTTTGGGATGATTTGTGGTTTTGTGTAGTTGAATAGATGGTTGTGAGAGAAAAAGTGATTGATAGATGTTGTAGGATCTGACATTTTGTTTTATTGGCTATTTTAGCTTCTTTTTATTTTTTATTTATTTTTATTTTTTGTCTTTATTGGCTATTTTAGCAAAAAAACTGTTCCCAAACAGGGCCAAAGTTTGCTAGCCCCAAGTTATATCTGAAAGGTGTTACAGAATTGGGGAAAAGAACATTAAGAAAATTGGAAGATTCCCATTTACTCAGGGTTATCAATCTTCATCTTAATAACAGACATAAGAATGTAAGTTATGCATGCTCAAGAAGCAAAACACCGAAAGTAGGATATTTGCCATGGGTTTTTCCTTCATTTGTGTTGTTGTGTGATATAAGTGAAGTTTGAGATTTATTGTGGGGAAAAAAATTGTTGAGAACAGTTGAAGCACCTTCAGTAGCAAAGACTAGATGTAGTCAAGGGACATTTTCTTCAGCAATGACAACTATGTATATAATTACTACCAGAATCAAGAATGTTTACACATTTTGGAATAACATCACCACCTAATTATCAAGCAAATGAATTAATAATCTCAAGATACCTTGGACCAGATAAGATATTATAACCATTGATAATGAATAATAATGAGTAATGTATTTCTCTGTCTCTCTCTCTCTCCCCCCCACAAAAAAAAAAAGAAAAAAAAAGGAAGGGTATTAAGCTATGTATGTTGTTTGAATATTCAGATGGCCTTGGCGTGATTAGTCTTGTAGGTGTTTCTATCCTTACATTTTGACAGAGGTTATGATATTTATCTCTTCACATGTTATATGAAGACTGTTGGTTTGGTGCAAATTAGAAATTTTTGAAGACAACATAGCATGGTTTAGGAAATTAGAATCATCACTATATTATGGGTATTGCATGATGCTCAAGCCTTTCAGTGACAATTTTTAGTAGGCAAACAAATGTTTTGAGAAAGTTAGAAAGCCTTTGCAGATGTAAGTTTTTAAAACTTTTATTTGCTATCATCAGATGGAAATGTCTTGTATCACTTGGTTAATTGGCTTTGACTTAGTCATATTAAATTATCTGGGGCAAAATTCATCGCTTGTGGTATCACCTCAAAGCACTTTGTCCCCTCTCTTTTAAAAATAGCCAAATAACCCTCAAATGGTTTTGGACTAAAATATAACACTTAACTTCGTTTATTTTGTTTGTGAAAGGACATTTATACCCTTAGTTCTCCACCAGTCTCCACCAGTCAACTCAATTTTTCCGGCTGTCATTTATCACCAAACCCATTCCACCACCAAATTCAAATCCAATATAATTTTTATTTGCAAATATTTTTAGATATATAGATATACATATTATATACACAAATATACATGTAATAGATATATATCCTAAAGAACCAAAAATGAGGGTTTTGGTTTTGGGGGGGAAGGGTGTACCTTGCTCTTGATATATGTGATTGATGTTGCTTTTTTCTTAAATCTTCTTCAACGTGTATGTGTGCTGTGTAGCAAATGAGAGTTAAAAGTTCGATTTTTGAGAGGCTAGAGAGGCGGTGGGTTGGTTGGCAAAGGCTGGGGAGGTGATGGGTGGTGAGATTAGATCACGATGGTAGGTGGCCTGGTGGCGGGGGGTGGCTAGAGTTAGGGTTTGGTTTTGGAGAAAAATATGATGATAAGGGTAAATTTGTCATTTTACAATTTTTTTTGAACTTGAATGTGTTTTTATTTTTAGTTTTTTTCATGACAACTCTCGATTTAAGTGGCACAAATTCCATCAATTTGGACGAAATTATTAACAGCAAGGAGGTAAGATGCAAAATGATCAAAACCACATGGGGGGTGTTTGGCTATTTTTAAAATACCTTGCTTTGGGGTCAAACCACAAGATGGTAAAATAGATTTTACCAAATTATCAAATACTGATAGTGCTCCTCACTATTGGCGTTCACTACACTTAGTATGTACTTGCTGACTTCAACAGATTGGACTTATTTCATATAACAGATAGCACCCCACCTTAGAGCATTTGTTTACAGTTACTTTTGTATGCTATCTCAACCAGTTATTCAAGCTGTTGCCCAGGTTTCTTGTTGTCCCAGCCTGCTTATGTGCTTGTCATGATGACTCTCGCTGATGCACATGATCTTAACCCTTTCCAGTTTACACGTCTTATGTGCTGGTAGACTGTCAGGCAATGAAATGCTATGTTACATAGACTCTTCTATTTCCCCCAAAATATCTGTGTCCACTGGATATGACAAAGATAAGGGTGTGGAATATGTGTACCCAATTTAGACACTTGGATCCTCCAACTTTTACAATGTTTGAAGAATAAGAAAAAACTCACATTTACTAGAAAAGAAACATTTATAACCTCAGACATAGGCAAGAAATAAAAATTCGACATTTTTCTAGTACAATACTTCCGCAGATTTGGCTTCATTTAATATTTAGTTCAGTTTTAAATTTTATTCAATTGCAAGCATTTTACATTATTTACAACATTTTATCTAAGAATATTATATAATATGTGATATATATGTGTATCCATAACAAGTCTCCATACCCATATGTTATCTTGGATACATATCCCAATAGCTTAAGATTTAAGTTTTTGAAGGTCTGACACTTAGACACACTCATACCGAATACTCGTACCTGAGTTCATGAAATGTGAATCTTTGTTTATATGACTTGTTTTATCTTCAAGAATGGTCATTATATCTTTTAGCTATTAACTGTCCATTGTTCTAGTGTAATACAAGTCAGACAGCTGTCCTAAAACTGCCATAATTATGTTTTCTATTCCCCAAAGGCCTGATTTTTGTAATTGTACTTTTTTTCAGACTTTATGTGAGGGTGATTGATATAAATTCTAATTATGAGTGCTCATCTTTTATTTTCCCAGACTATTCCTGATCTTTGTTGGGAGCTAGCTCAGCTTCAAGACACATACATCCTGCAAGGTATTGGAAACAATGATTTTAACTTGTGAAGTTCTAATAATTACTTTATATATATTTTTATATTTTTTCTAATATAATTTTCATTCTTGAATATGCAGGTGATTATGATTTAAAGGTCATGCGCCAAGAATATTATATTAATCGCCAAAAAGCGGTATGTTTAGGTACATGATAATTTAACATTTCGCATGTCTCTATTAAAAATTTCCTTGTCGAGGATGTTGATAATATTATTTAAAGCACAGACAAGAATGGTGTTTAAGTTTGGTCTTTTTCAGAGACGCAATTTGTTTGTTTCTTAGCAAGGCTGAAGTTTTTCAAGGTTAGATTAAAACCAGATTTTTGGCATGTAGAATAATGAATTGGCTTAATTACATGCTTGACACCTTAATTGTTTGACGGTTCAATCACACTTTTGAATTTGAATTCCAAATTAGAATAAGTACTTCAGACATGGCTACTTTTGGACATCATAATTTCTTTTGTCAATAGACTGCTACTCGTTGTGCATCGTTTGTTTTTAACATGTAAAACAATCATAAATGAAACTAATGTGATGGATTGGCATTATCCAGGGTGTGTAGTGAGTTTCATTGAATACCCCAATTCAACACCAAAGAATTTCCTTCTGCTCCTTGTATGACTTGTTGGAAAACCCATTGTCGGACTAAATGCTCTTTGTTCAAAATGAATGGTTTCATTTTTGTAATTTTCTAATTGTTCAGAAGTCTTCTCCAGTATATCATGGCAGTCCTTCGTGAGTGGGGCATGCACCTTTTTGTTTGTTTTAGAGCCGTTTTGGCAGGGCGTACTAAACCCACTACTGGCACATTCTGCAGCTCTAATATTATTGTTGTGTTCAGTGTTAGTTCACGTCATTGTTCTAATTGTCATTGCTTTTGGCAGTTTATAAATCATCTGATTAATCAGCTAGCAAGGCATCAGTTTCTAAAAATAGCTTGTCGGTTGGAAAAGAAGACTATGCTTGAAGCTTATTCATTGCTTAAAGTTATTGAGTCAGAGCTACAGGGATACCTGTCTGCAACTAAAGGTCGAGTGGTATGTGGGTGCTTAAGCTTTTTAGAAATCACCTATTATACAAATCTAGAGAAACCTGAGCCGATAATTTCTCAAGTTTCATTATTTTCTTTATCTTATTTGTTACTGTCTTTATTTTGTGTTATAATCTTTATAGGGTCGTTGCCTAGCGTTGATTCAAGCCACATCAGATGTAAAAGAACAAGGAGCAGTGGACGATCGAGATACTTTCCTGCATGGTGTTAGAGGCCTCTTAAGTATTCATTCAAGTAATGACAGTTCTTCAACTTATCAATCTGATGCTTCTTGTTCGCTCTGTGGAAGAAAGATAAATGATTGCTTTCTCTTGTTTCCCTTTTGGTAGATGCTCAAGTCGGGTTTGTCAACAACATATGTATCAGCCATGGGCATCGTTCAACAGACATCTGGCCTTCAGTCAGACTTGATGATCCTTCAGTCTGACCTAGAAAATGCCCTTCCTGAGGACAGAAACAGATGCATCAATGAGCTGTGAGTTATCCTTCCTAAGCTCAGGCAAATAATTTGCTCTCAGCTAGAATGTATTTATCAATTTCTCATCTATCAGTATCAGGATGTGGATTTGGTCAATTTGATTTTGTTGAGTTTTCCTGTAAAATTCCAAAAAAAACCTCTGGCTCTCATTACTGACTTTGAGCGAACCTGACGTCAAGTACTAAAGTGTAATAGATCGTAAACTTTGGTACCAAAATGGAACACTAAAAAGATTAGGAATAAATGTGACAGAACATGTACTTTGGGGCCATTAATGTAATTAACTCGGTTCAGACAAACTAACTTATAAAACAGAAACGTCCAATTACCATTAATTGTGTTTGGGATATAACAGAGGATACTGTATGGAAGCTCAAAAATTTACAGCACTCTTATTTGTTCTTTTTTTATATGTTAGGTGCACTCTTATTCAAAGTTTGCAGCAACTACTTTTTTCATCGTCAACAACGGCACAACCAATCCTGACACCTCGAGTATACATTTTTACCTTTTGCCATTAATATTTGTTTTTCTTTACACTTTTCACTTCCTGTTAGTCTTTTCATTAAGTTCTCTTGATATTGTCGGCATTCTGAATTTTTGTGAAACCGTTCTCTCTTAAATATGAACTGGAACTGTATATGAAATCATGCACTCCCGGCATAATTTTTGCACCTTTTAAAGCCATGTTTATCCATTATTCAATACTCATCTAATCCTCTTTGGCAATATGACCATACTGGGTCTTGTATCAAATTCAATATTTCTGATTTTAAAATTTGGTTCCCTTAGCCATTAATGAAAAGCTTGACGAAATGGAAAAGATCAATGCAAAAACTCTCTGCTGCAGTTGAAGAAGTGACACTGGAGCATTGCAAGAAGAATGAGGTAATTCTCACCTATTCTATTTTTTGATCGCTTTAAATCTGATAATTCAGTTAAGATTGGTATTATTTTATAATAAAATATGTATTTGTTTGGAAGAAAGATCATTAGATCGTGCTCTCATCCATGGTACATTGCTTCTGAACACAGATTGTAAAACATCATTCACAAGAGTGGGCTTTCAGAGGGGGTTTTTGTTGATTTCTTCTGCAACTGAGCGTTTAACGAATCAAGTTAAAGAACTGGACTGCTCGTGTCAGGGCTTTGCAAGCTTCACTAGTTCACTCGAATGCCATCACAATATGATAGGGCAATCAATCCTCATCAGTGGACAGATTTGTAAGATCTTATGTATGTTATCTTCATGTGTTATGGATGCTGAAAATTTTGGGAGCTCATTGCATCATTTGTTTATAACCATTATGTACCATTTTTTAAAATCACATTCCCACCTGTGCCACATGTGTGTACCACTCGTATAGGAGATATCATAACACTTTGGTCAGTTTAATCAACAAATTACTTGAGATACATATGTAAATTTGTGCTCAGAACAATCAAAAATAGAAAAGAGAAAAGAGTGTTCAAACAAAAACCAACAATTTTAAAATTAAAGTACATGAAACATTTGAAGAATATCAACACAATCTATCAAGAACAACCATCACTTGAACATCAGATATAGCGACCCCGGTCTTTTCCCATTTTGATTATTGTATCCGGACTTATGTTCCGCTGTTATATTTGTTGTTGTTGTCCTTTAATTCCTTATTCTTGGGTTATAGGATGTGTTTAGCAGGTTGGTTGCAGATTGGTTGGGTTTAGAAACCAAGTCTGCATGTTCAGTTTTTGGCTTGGTCGCTCGAGCGAGCTTCTCTTCGCTCGAGCGAGGTCTTCGTTTTTGGTTCTTCGCTCGAGCGAGCTTTCCTTGGCTCGAGCGAGCTTTGCGTCCAGTACTTAGACCTGAGAGATGTGTTTCTTGGCTCGAGCGAGCTTTCTTCGCTCGAGCGAGCGAGGTGTATGTTTTCGAGTTCTTCGCTCGAGCGAGCTTTCGTCGCTCGAGCGAGCTTCTGGGTTGCAGACCTGAAGCATCGAGTTTTTGGCTCGAGCGAGCTTTTCTTCGCTCGAGCGTGGATTTTTGTGTCTGGTCGCTCGAGCGACCATGTCTTCGCTCGAGCGAGCCTGTCCAGTTTAAATACGCAGCAGCGTTTTTAAATCATTTTTACCTTTTCATTTCCAAAACCCTAGTTACGAGTTTCTCTCTCTCCCAACTCACTTCTCTCCTAGGTTTGATCTAGTTAGGGTGGTTTTTCCCTAGTTGCTTTACAAATAAGATAGAGGAGAGTGAGGGCTTCATTTAATCTGAACGGTTTTGATTTGGAGCACTTTGGAGTTTGGGCTATCATTCTTCTCTTCTTTTTGGGTTCTTGCTTCGAGGTAGGGATTTCCTACTCCATTTATACGTTTAATCCTAAGTGTTGGTATTTTGGTATGTGGGGGTAGTTTGGTAATTTTGGGAGAAACCTTAGGGTTTTGGCTTAGATTAATTTGATAATTAATTTAAGGGAAAAATGTGGAATTGGGTTTAATTCATGAAGTTGGGGAAATTATGAGATTAATGATATAGTTGGGTAGTTTAAATACTTACCTATGAGAATGTTGATTTTACATTCATTGTTGTATTTATTTCTTGTTTAGAAATAACTGTTTTGGGCTATCGGTGGAGGATAGCCATTGATTGTTGTAGACCTTGCATGTGGCTTAGGTATAACTGGAATTATGTCACTTATGTTGACTGTTGAATTAATACAGAACATTACTTGTATTGATTATGTGTTGTATATGGCAATTGTGTGTTTCATTGCATATGCATTTTTTGGAGGAGATAGGGGATGAACTCCACGGTTTAGGGGAAGATAGGGGATGGACCTCTAAACCGGATTTGTTGGGAGGAGATAGGGGATGGACTCCAGTAGCATCACTCATATGTGTGCTTATTGATAATAGCAATATTGCTATTTGTTGTTGAATACATCATTATAATGTGTATCAGTTGGAAGTATGGAAGTGTTGTGGTTTGAGCTTTAGTCTCATTTATTTTGTGACATCTGGATCACTATTATAGTTGGCCAGGTTCTGAGCCATAATGATATAATTGGAAAGTTGAATAAATATTGGAAAGTGAAAGGTGTCATAGACAATATGTCATAGACAATGTAGACATTCGTGTCATGAAAAATTGATTTTTGTGTTAACCATGTATCGAATGCTAATGCTTTAGTTAATTCTTATGCTTGGTTTAGTATTTTCTACTGGGCTGTGGCTCACCCTATATGGGAACTTCATTTTCAGGTTCAGGTGGTTCACTACCTCCAAGGACTTAGCTTGTGAGGATTTGGACTTGAAGACTTGTTTATTTTATTGTTTTATTTGAACTTGTAAACTTTCAAGCCTAGGGCTTTATTTGTTTTTGAGTTAGAACTCATGGAATTGTGTCCAAGTGTTGGCTTGGCAAGATGTAAGCCCATAGGGCATTTATTATGTTTTATTTCGTACTCTGATGATATGGAATAAGATACTTTTTTCTTTAATAATGCATGTTAATATTTTATATTATGGGTTTATTTTTGGGCGTTACAACTTGGTATCAGAGCGTACCGGGTTTGAATACTTTGGGTACGTGGGAAGTGATTAGTATCACAATGGGTTCGTCTCGTTTGATAGAGACTTAGTGTAATGATTACATGCTTATATGATAACATGTTTATGTGATATGTGGGTATGGAATGTAGTTTCTAGATATTGATTGGATCCTTGAGTCTCTGAAAGTCTTGTTGGAAAGGCACTTGATCAATGTTGTTTCCAACCGGAACTTTAGTGGCGCCTCGGGACTATCATTATCCAGGAATGAAATTCGTAGGTGCTTATGTGATTATGTGCTTACGTGGTGTGATTTATTGTTGTCCAATGTATTAGGACGTGAGTGTTATAGTTTTGGCACATTATTTAGAGTGCTAACGTCTTTGTTTCCTTTATTAGGATGTCAGGACGAGGACGAGGTCGTGGTAGGCGTGGTAGGCAGGCCAGGCAGGAAGTGCCTATACCGGAGGAAATTCCGGCAGTTCAGGAGGGTGTTGGCCAGGCCAATGTGGCCGAGCCAGTAGGACAGCAGTTTATGGGTGCTTTGGCCCAAGGGATAGCAGGGGCATTTCAGGCGTCAGTTGACATTCTGAGGGCTGCGAATCCAGCCCAGGTTGCTGTTGCTGCAGATGCAGGACCTTCTTTTCTGAAGAGGGAGTTCTTCCGGTCCAATCCGGATGAGTTTTTGGGATCCTAAAGAGCCGCTTAAGGCTGATGAGTGGCTCGAACAGACAACGAAAACGTTTGAGATGCTAGGCATCGAAGACGAGGGGTTGAAGGTGACCTTGGCATCTTCCAGCTGAAGGGGATGCGGGTCAGTGGTGGAAGTTCACCAAGGGTCGTATTGGAGGTACTTGGAAGGCTTTTGTTGATGCTTTTCAGGAGAAGTACCTGTCTCCAGCTGTTCAGGAGAAGTTGAGAGATCAGTTCCGCCATCTTGAGCAGAACAGTTTATCAGTGGCCGAGTTTGAGGCTGCATTCACTAGTTTGTCCAGGTTTGCACCTGAGTTGGTGGCGACTGAGGAACGCCGTTGCATTGAGTTTGAGAAGAAGTTGAGGCGTGGCCTCATGTGAGAGTTGTCGGATCTATGATTAGGGATTTTGGGCGATTGGTTGATGCAGCAGCCCATACCGAGACTATGATGCAGGAAGAGGGGGAAAGGCAGAAAGGCTCCAAGAGGAGTCAGGATGGCCAGAGTGATGGCAGGAGGCAGAGAGGTTTCACTCCTCAGCAGCCTCAGAGTAGTTTTTCTAGATCCACTTTTCCAGTGCCGAGTGCTAGTTCTGGGAAAGGCAGTCAGGGAGACATTACCTGTTTCAAGTGTGGCCAGCTGGGTCACAAGTCTCCAGTTTGTCCTCAGAGGGGAGGAGTTCAGAGAGCAGCATCTTCTTCGGCTCGATCTCAGAGCCAGAGTCAGGGTAGAGGCCAGCCGCTCTCTTGTTTTCAGTGCGGTCAGCCGGGGCACATGAAGAGGTTTGCCCACAGTTGGGTGGCACATCTGGTGCATCTGGTTCGAGGCAGACTCAGAGTCAGCTGCCTGCTCAGTCAGTTCAGGCCTCGAGGGCCAATCAGGGGGCTTCTTCGTCCCAGTCTGTGCAGCAGTCTATGCTCCGGGGTGAGCAGGTTGATCAGAGGTCATCTGGGCGCGTGTATGCTGTTACCGCAGGATCTTGTACCGGCTCCATCTGTCGTGAGAGGTACCTTCTTGTTTTGCAATTCGTTGCTAGTGTTTTGATCGATACGGGTGCATCTCATTCCTTTGTGTCTGCTGCATTTGCATCTGTTTTGGAGTTGGAGTTAGCACAGTTAGCGTCTCCTATTTGTGTAGTGTCACCTCTTGGGGGTGAATTGATTTTGAAACAAGGTGTTAGGGGTTGTGATATAGAGGTCGATGATCATAGAATCCCTTTCTCTTTTGTAGTTATGCCCATGAAGGGCTTTGATGTTATTTTGGGTATGGACTGGTTGTCGTCATACCGGGCAGTTATTGATTGCTACCGTCAGAGGGTCACTTGTTGTACCGTGAACGGGGAGTGTTTTCGTTTTCTGGGGGACCGGGTTGGTAGTGTTTTGCCACCGGGTTATGATCCGCGAGGGCGGAGTGAGCTTAGTGGTCTACTTGCTAGTCTTTCGATTAGTGAGGGTGATGAGACCCAGATTGTGTTGCCGAGGGTGGTTTGTGAGTATTCGGACGTTTTTCCCGAGGATCTTGTTAGTTTGCCACCTCAGCGAGAGATTGAGTTCTCTATTGATTTAGTGCCCGGCACGGCGCCGATTTCTATGGCACCTTACCGTTTTGCCCCAGCCGAGTTAGTTGAGTTGAAGGTTCAACTCCAGGAGTTGTTAGATAAGGGCTATATCCGTCCTAGTGTTTCGCCGTGGGGAGCACCGGCCCTCTTTGCTAAGAAGAAAGGTGGTGCTTTGAGATTGTGTATTGATTACAGGAAATTGAATCGGGCTACGGTTAAGAATAAGTATCCTATGCCCCGTATTGATGATTTGTTTGACCAGTTGAAGGGTTCCCGTTGTTTCTCTAAGATAGATTTGAGATCGGGTTACACAGTTGAGAGTCAGGGAGGAGGATATTCAAGACGGCATTCCGTACGCGGTATGGCCACTATGAGTTTCTGGTGATGCCGTTTGGGCTCACCAATGCACCGGCAGTGTTTATGGATTTGATGAACCGGATCTTCCGGGAATTCTTGGATCGTTTTGTGGTCGTCTTCGTGGACGACATTTTGATTTATTCACCTTCAGAGGAGGAGCACGAGGCACACTTGAGAGTGGTGCTAGAGTTACTTAGAGCCCATAAGCTTTATGCTAAGTTCGGGAAGTGTGAGTTCTGGCTAGAAGAGGTGAAGTTCTTAGGCCATGTAGTTTCTGGGGAAGGGGTGTCTGTTGATACATCCAAGACTGAGGCAGTGCAAGATTGGGCACAGCCTAAGAGTGTGTTTGAGATCCGCAGTTTTCTGGGATTAGCTGGGTATTACCGTCGGTTTGTGAAAGATTTCTCCAGGTTAGCTTCACCGTTGACTAGATTGACTCGGAAGGGAGTCAAATTTGTATGGAGTGAGACTTGTGAAAAGTCGTTTCAGGAGTTGAAGTTAGACTGACCACCGCTCCAGTCTTGATTATTCCGGAGAGAGGGTTGGGTTATGCAGTCTATTGTGATGCCTCACGAGAGGGTCTGGGTTGTGTGTTGATGCAAGAGGGGAAAGTGGTTGCCTATGGTCACGTCAGTTGAAAATTCATGAGAAGAATTACCCTACGCATGATTTAGAATTAGCAGCTGTGATTTTGCCTTGAAGATTTGGAGGCATTATCTTTATGGTGAGAGGTTCGAGGTATTCTCGGATCATAAGAGTCTGAAATATCTGTTTACACAGAAAGACTTGAATTTGAGGCAGAGGAGGTGGATGGAGTTCATTGAGGATTATGACTTCGAGTTGCACTATCATCCGGGGAAGGCCAATGTTGTGGCCGATGCCCTTAGTAGGAAATCTGTTGGTGACTTAGCTAGTATAGCCATCCGGGAGTGGGAGATGTTGGGTGCAGTTGGGGAGTTTGATTTGCATCTGGGCGAATCCGTAGAGGCTGCGGCCTTTTTCTGTTGTTGCACAGCCTACACTTGTGACTCGAGTGTTAGAGGCTCAGAGGGGTGATCTTGAGGTAGAATCTCTCCGAGAGAAGATTTCCAATGGGAAGGTTGAGAAGGGTTTGACGGTGTATCCCGACTGAGTGTGAGATACCGAGACCGTCTGTTTGTGCCGGAGTCTTGCCGAGAGGAGGTACTCCGAGAGTTTCATCATTCACGCCTTGCGGTGCATCCGGGAGGTACTAAGATGTATCGGGATTTGGGTCGCCAGTTTTGGTGGCGGGGTATGAAGAGAGATGTGGCAGCTTTCGTATCTAGGTGCCTTACTTGTCAGCAAGTGAAGGCCGAGCATCAGAGGCCAGCGGGTTTGTTGCAACCCTTGCCTATTGCCGAGTGGAAGTGGGAGCATGTCACTATGGACTTCGTTGTGGGTCTTCCGAGGACTCAGCGGGGTAGTGATGCTATTTGGGTGGTTGTAGACCGGTTGACGAAGTCGGCGCACTTCATTCCTATGCGTGTTAGAGATTCGGTAGATCATCTTGCCGACTTATATATCCGGGACATAGTGAGGTTGCACGGGGTCCCAGTGACGATCGTCTCAGATAGAGATCCTCGTTTTACTGCCAGGTTGTGGCAGAGTTTGCAGAGTGCTTTAGGCACTAAGTTGACCTTAGCACGGCTTATCATCCTCAGACTGACGGGCAGTCCGAGCGTACTATTCAGATCCTTGAGGATATGCTTCGGGGTTGTGTTCTCGACTTTAGTGGGTCGTGGGAGAGGCACTTACCATTAGTGGAGTTTGCCTACAACAACAGTTTTCAGTCTAGTATCGGTATGGCACCGTTTGAGGCCTTGTATGGCCGACCGTGTAGATCTCCAGTTTGTTGGGCCGAGGTGGGTGATGCACCTCTTTGGGTCCGGAGTTGGTGAGGGAAACGACGGAGAAAGTTGAGCTTATCCGTAAGAGGCTTGTTACAGCACAGAGTCGTCAGAAATCTTATGCTGACCGTAGGAGGAGACCTTTGGTATTTGAGGTGGGTGATCATGTCTTTTGAAGATATCACCTAAGCGGGGTTTGATGAGGTTTGGGAAGAGCGGGAAGTTGTCCCCTCGGTTTATTGGGCCTTTTGAGATCCTTGAGAGGATTGGCGAGGCTGCTTCGTTTAGCTTTGCCACCGCAGTTATCCGGAGTTCATGACGTGTTTCATGTGAGTATGCTTCGGAAGTATGAGCCGATCCATCACATGTGTGGATTGGACTGACTTAGTTGTTGATGAGGATGTCTCATATGAGGAGAGACCGATACGAGTCTTGGATAGGCGGGATCAAGTTTTGCGAGGCAAAACCATCCCTTTGGTGAAAGTTTTGTGGAAGCATCACGGAGTGGAGGAAGCCACTTGGGAACGTGAGTTGGAAGTCCGTGAGAAATATCCGGACATGTTTAGTGATTAGAAATCTTATATATAGATTTTTGTAATATTGTTGAACTTGAGAATTTTATATATGTCTTAAGTTGGAAAACATTGAGAATGTTTTGGATTTAATGTTAGCATTTTGAACTTGCCTTTTTATGGAAGTGGAATATAACATTTATATATTGAATGTGTTGTTTATATCATGAGATTGAATATGATATGGAATTTGTTAACATTGAAAGGAATAATGCATAATATTGATGCAGGTTGAAATATATGTTGGTTTATACATATTGTGAGATGCCTCTTGATAAGAGATGAAGTGACCAATATTGGTCAAGTTGTTGATTATTGTTTTATATATCATTGGGAATTAAGAAAAACTTGTTTTTACAAACTCATGCTTAATTTCGGGGACGAAATTCTTTTAAGGGGGGGAGGTTATAGCGACCCCGGTCTTTTTCCCTTTTGATTATTGTATCCGGACTTATGTTCCGCTGTTATATTTGTTGTTGTTGTCCTTTAATTCCTTATTCTTGGGTTATAGGATGTGTTTAGCAGGTTGGTTGCAGATTGGTTGGGTTTAGAAACCAAGTCTGCATGTTCAGTTTTTGGCTTGGTCGCTCGAGCGAGCTTCTCTTCGCTCGAGCGAGGTCTTCGTTTTTGGTTTTCGCTCGAGCGAGCTTTCCTTGGCTCGAGCGAGCTTGCGTCCAGTACTTAGACCTGAGAGATGTGTTTCTTGGCTCGAGCGAGCTTCTTCGCTCGAGCGAGCGAGGTGTATGTTTTCGAGTTCTTCGCTCGAGCGAGCATTTCGTCGCTCGAGCGAGCTTCTGGGTTGCAGACCTGAAGCATCGAGTTTTTGGCTCGAGCGAGCTTTTCTTCGCTCGAGCGTGGATTTTGTGTCTGGTCGCTCGAGCGACCATGTCTTCGCTCGAGCGAGCCTGTCCAGTTTAAATACGCAGCAGCGTTTTTAAATCATTTTTACCTTTTATTAAAACCCTAGTTACGAGTTCTCTCTCCCAACTCACTTCTCTCCTAGGTTTGATCTAGTTAGGGTGGTTTTTCCCTAGTTGCTTTACAAATAAGATAGAGGAGAGTGAGGGCTTTCATTTAATCTGAACGGTTGTTGATTTGGAGCACTTTGGAGTTTGGGCTATCATTCTCTCTCTTTTTGGGTTCTTGCTTCGAGGTAGGGATTTCCTACTCCATTTATACGTTTAATCCTAAGTGTTGGTATTTTGGTATGTGGGGGTAGTTTGGTAATTTTGGGAGAAACCTTAGGGTTTTGGCTTAGATTAATTTATAATTAATTTAAGGGAAAAATGTGGAATTGGGTTTAATTCATGAAGTTGGGGAAATTATGAGATTAATGATATAGTTGGGTAGTTTAAATACTTACCTATGAGAATGTTGATTTTATTCATTGTTGTATTTATTTCTTGTTTAGAAATAACTGTTTTGGGCTATCGGTGGAGGATAGCCATTGATTGTTGTAGACCTTGCAGGTATAACTGGAATTATGTCACTTATGTTGACTGTTGAATTAATACAGAACATTACTTGTATTGATTATGTGTTGTATATGGCAATTGTGTGTTTCATTGCATATGCATTTTTTGGAGGAGATAGGGGATGAACTCCACGGTTTAGGGGAAGATAGGGGATGGACCTCTAAACCGGATTTGTTGGGAGGAGATAGGGGATGGACTCCAGTAGCATCACTCATATGTGTGCTTATTGATAATAGCAATATTGCTATTTGTTGTTGATATGATACATCATTATAATGTGTATCAGTTGGAAGTATGGAAGTGTTGTGGTTTGAGCTTTAGTCTCATTTATTTTTGTGACATCTGGATCACTATTATAGTTGGCCAGGTTCTGAGCCATAATGATATAATTGGAAAGTTGAATAAATTGGAAAGTGAAAGGTGTCATAGACAATATGTCATAGACAATGTAGACATTCGTGTCATGAAATTGGAAATTGATTATCTTGTGTTAACCATGTATCGAATGCTAATGCTTTAGTTAATTCTTATGCTTGGTTTAGTATTTTCTACTGGGCTGTGGCTCACCCTATATGGGAACTTCATTTTCAGGTTCAGGTGGTTCACTACCTCCAAGGACTTAGCTTGTGAGGATTTGGACTTGAAGACTTGTTTATTTTTTTTGTTTTATTTGAACAACTTGTAAACTTTCAAGCCTAGGGCTTTATTTGTTTTTGAGTTAGAACTCATGAATTGTGTCCAAGTGTTGGCTTGGCAAGATGTAAGCCCGTAGGGCATTTATTTGTTTTTATTTCGTAATACTCTGATGATTGATGTAATAAATAATGTTTTCTTTTAATAATGCATGTTTTTTTATATTTAATGGGTTGAATTTTGAGGGCGTTACATCAGAGGAATTCAAGACTTCACTAGGGTGTTCTTCACTTTAGATGCTGGTACTGTGCCGAAGCAGGTCTGCCAAACCTGGATAGCTGATGTTGGTTACACTTTGTGTTTGTCGCGTTCATGGAGTTAATGCTTTGAGTATTTCCCTTGCTACCATTGTCTTTTGATAAATTCAGCGATGATTTTTTAGGGGCACCATTGCGGTGCAGGTGGCAACGGAATGATCCGGCATGGGTGGTCGGAGCGCATATGCAACTATTTTTGGATGCCACATTCGGTTTGCTGGCTATCACATTCTTCTTCTTCTTCACTATATTTTGCATTGCTTTAGCTAATGTAATGACTCCCTGATTTGAAACACCAATACTCATCTTAGACCTGTGTAGTTCATAAAACAGGTGTACAGAGGTACATTCATTACAAACAATAACAATAAGAACATAATTTTTTTGGTAAAATACACTGATATCTCTTGAGCTTTAGAGAAATTATTGTAAGTTCTACAATTTTAGTATAATTACAATGATATGTTTTTAGAAATGTTAAATAGACTGAAACTAATGGAAATAATATGAAGATAAAAAGATAAGTGTGCGATGCCATTTGATGCTACTTGGTAAGTCGCAAAGAAGAAGCAACCCAGTTAAGTGTCTGTAACAATCACATGACCACTTGACCAAATACTAGTATAAACAAACAAGAATAACTATAGAAAATAACATCACCACCAACTCCTGCAGTAGGCAATGCTGAATTTATACAAACAATATAGGGAAATTCTGACATACACACCCATAGGAGTGCAACTCGGGGTGTAAAAATGGGCCACGGCTCGCCCGGCTCGGGTCCGAGCCCAGCTCGAGATCTTGGGCTTGGGCCATCATTTTGAAACCTGGCTCGACCTATCGGTCCGCTCAAGATCCACTCAAAGCCCGGTCCGAGACCCAGTCCACTCGAGGCCTAGTTTCATTTTAGTAGAAAAGAATAAAATTTCGCTGGAAATTTTTTTTAAAAAAAATGTTCAAGTCCGCCCAAGCTTGAGCCCGAGCCTAGGTCTAGGCCTGCCGGCTTGCCCAAGGCCCGAATACTCCCTGGGCCTAGACCTAATTTTCTAGCACATGGGCCGGCTCGGCCTGAATTTTGGCGGGAGCCTGTGCGGCCCAACATGAGCTGGGCCAGGCCAAATTTACACCCTTAGGTATACCATATGTACCCTTAGTTATGTCATTTTATTCTTTAGTTATAATCAATTTTTTCTTTAGTTATAACATTATTTTAGTTATGCTCTCATGTTATGTTTAATTATAACATTTTTTCTTTTTTTAGTTATGTCTCAAAAAATATTTTCCCAAAGGTTATATTATTTTATTCTTTAATTATAAGGTGCAAATATATAGCCAAATTTGATCATTGATGTACATAACAAAACATAACTTTAGAGACTTTGAAAACCAAAGTTATTCTACTTGAATTACCTTTACACATCAATAGTGAGATACTAATACATTAGTAATACATCATTGATTCCATATGTTTTGATGTAAAATATATTATAATTAAATAAAATTTTATAAAAATTAATTATTTATTCAAATTAATAATTTAAACATAACTTTAGAGACTTTGAAAACCAAAGTCATTCTACTTGACTTTGGTGAAAATTAATTTTACAAAAATATTTTACTTAGTTTTTATGCAACTAAACAACGATTTTTGTTAAATTTTTACATCAAAATAAAAAAAAATAAAAAAAAATGATGAAAAGAATCATAAGATTTTAGAAGAGGATTTTCTCCAATACTTTTTATCCAGTTATGCTGTTAAATTGTTTACCTTTGGATCATCTGCAAAGGTGAACAATTCAATGGTGCTGGTTGGTTGCATGAAGAAAGTGTCAGAAAGGTTTCAGATCTCAAGATTCTGCACAAAGTACTGTGAGATACGTGTGTGTATAGAGGGACAAGATTCTAATATGAGGATCCGGATTCTTCTAATATAGGAGGGCGAACATCAATTCTAACAAAAATATTAAAAAAGTGTATAGCATAAAGAATATATATAAATAAATATATTTTTCTATACTCTTGTTGAGTTATAAAAAATCAATATAAAATATTTACACTCTTACATTTTATATCAAATCTTACTTTGACCGTTATATATGAAATCATGACACTCAATCCTTTGATCTTCTTGTCAAATTCTATTTTTGACCTCTACATGAAACAGTAACATAGTCTTTATCTATTCTTATTTCTTTCTTCGATTTTTCTTCTGCTTTTTTATTTTATTTCAAAACTCTTGAATTTTCATCTCAATTAATTTTTCAGCATACAAATAATATATATATATGTATATATTTATTATAATTCTCACGTGCTTATCACGTAAGACAAATAGTTGTTGGTGAAAAATATTGATGATATTTCTCTCTTACCATCATTTCATAGTCACATTCTTGTTACATAACTGTATTCTATTAAAGATTTAAGTAATGAAGTACCATAATGAGAACATTAATTGACACATTTATGGATATTAAAATGAAATTCAATCGAAAGTGTATGGGATTGACTATCACAATTTTATGAGTAGAGCTAAAATAAGATTTGACCAAAAATGCAGGGGGCTGACTGTCACAATTTTATGAGTAGATGCCAAAGTGAGATTTGACGAAAATATTAAGAATTGACTGTCATAATTTCATAGGTAGGATCAGAATGAAATTTGATACAAAATATAGGAGTACAAAGTGTAATTTACCCTAAAACAATCTGTCTGCACTAATCGTGAAACACCAAATTTTATTGTTATTGTGGGGATGTATTTTCTGAGTACTGACACGTGGCTGAGGTGACACCGAAGTGTCAGCCGAGGTGTTACGTGTCACGACAGTTACACCGAGGTGATCTCGGGGTTGCCGAGGTTATCTCCGAATACCGGAATCCGAGATAAGTGGATAAGGGACAGGAGTCCTAGAAAGAAGAAAGACTACAAGATGGATATAGGTAAGACTCTCAGGGAGTCTATCCTTATCTCTTGAAGAGTCCAAGATAAATCGAGAACTAGAGTCCATGGAAGTAAGACTTCTAATGGGACTAGGATGAGTAAAACTATAAAAGAGAGGCACCCCCGGCGGGTCTAAGGTACGCAATTTTAAGTCTTGAGCAGTAATTTAAGCACTTGTTTTGTCTTTGAGAATATTGACTTGATCATCGGAGTGTCCCGGGTGGAAGAACCACCGCCGGAGCCTTTTCTTTCTGTGCAGATTACAGGGTGTCATCTACTCTGCCTGTGTTCTACAGCTGGATTACTAAGAAGGGCATGTGATCGGAAATTCACCACACAATTTGGCGCCGTCTGTGGGAGGACAGAAGAATAGATGGCCAGTAATGCACAAAAGGAAAAGGTTGGGGACGACGCTCCTCTGGAGTGGCAGACCCATCGACCTTGACACTGGAGGAGACCACCGAAGAAGCTCGTGATCAGAATCACGCAAGAAGGGTGTCGGCCAAGATGGCGACACATCAAAGAGAGCGGACAAGGGCAAGTACTATAACGAGACGACCTTCAGACCTGGAGAGACAGATGTTTGAGGAGGGACGAAGAAGTAAAGGAGATGGCAAACAAGTTGGCAGACCTTCAAATCGGTCGTCAACTTCATGATGCAAAATAACGTCATGCAGCCGCCATACCGCTACAGGACACACCGATGCAGCAGCAAACGCCCAGAAGAAGGGGCAGAAAGAAATCCCCGAAGCACCTCAGCACACGAGGAGTGGAAGGCACTCTCACCGACCTTCTAGGGAAGTCGGCCGAGAAGAGCCGAGAAGAGAAGAGTCCCGAAGGACATATGGCGAGAAGGGAGCAGACCCCAAAGAACATCGCATGTTCCGGGGCGGTATTGTGTTTCGATGCGTCCTGCGGGGAAGGATCGAAAAGGGGCCACCATGAGGCTAGAGTAGTGCGCCGAAAAGGCTGAGGTCCGAAGACAGCCGGGCTGCAGGGAGAAGTAAGAAGACTTGAGAGATTACCTCAAGAGGAAGCGGGAGAATGCCGGAGTCGAAGTAACCTCCCCGGTAAGCCGAGGACTCCATTCTCGGCGGAATTGGACAGATTCGTCGCGCCGAAAAGATTCAGTATGCCGAGTTCCAGATATATGATGGTAAGTCGGACCCTAACTTCCATGTTGGATTATTTTTGAATTCAATGGCACTATACAGTGGGAACGAGTCGTTGCTCTGCAAAGTCTTCCCTTCATCCTTCGGGAGATTGCATCAGACTGGTTCCACAAATTACCGAAGGGGAGCGTGAAGACTTGGGAAGGTCTGGCCGAGATGTTCGTGGCCAGATTCATAACAAACAAACTGCAGCCATTGAGGGTGGATGCATTGATGGCTCTGAAGATCGGCAAAGACGAAAGCCTTAGGGCTTATGCAAAGAGGTACTATGAGGTGTTCAATAGAATACCTGAATGCAACCAGGAGGTGGCCGTCGTGTCTTTCAAGAACGGCCTGAAGATGACTGTCCGCTGCGGAAGTCTTTGGCGAAAACCCTGCAAAGAGCATGGAAGAACTCAATGGCGAGAATTGAGAAGTATGCACGAGCCGAGGAGGATACCTCGGGGAACAAGGAGACAAAGACAGAAAAGGCAACGGCTCGCCGAAGCGAGGCCGAGGTAACAACGGACCCAACAAGCAGGAGACAGATTTGAAGGCTAAGCAAGCAGTGACGACGGTGTTCCGAATTCCGGTCCACAAAGTCCTTGATCAATTCGAAATCAGCCCTACTTCAGGGCGCCGGCAAGAGCACCAGGAGAATTTATGGGAAAAAACCTCGGAAGGCGTTGTGCTTACACAATGAGGAGGGGCACCCAACTCAGGGCTGCAGAGCCCTTAAAGCACACTTGGAAGATTTGGTGAGGCAAGGCCATCTGAGAGACCTTGTGGATGAGGCCAAAACAAGGGAAGAACAGGCACGGTTGCCTCAAGCACCAGCAGCCTCGCCTCCACCAGCAAGAACCCACAGGAAGGTAGACCCTCGGGTAGTTAATGTGATCCACTCAAAGGTGAATGAAAACGACATACGGGGGGAGACACAGCGGGTAAAACACCTGCAGCACGTCAACCAGGTCGGACTGAAAGACCTCGGCACGAGGATTGCCAAGGACCCATATAGCCTTCACTGACCGACCTTGAGATGGTCCAGTACCCGCACAATGACGCCTTGGTAGTATCCTCCAGGTTGGGGAGTGCCAGGTGAAACGTATCCTGATTGATCAAGGCAGCTCTGCGACATCATGTATGTCAGATGTTACAAGGAGTTGGGCCTTCACCTGATGACTTGGAGCAGTCAAATGGCCCGATGGTCGGCTTCAATGGAACGCCGACGTGGCCGTTAGGCGCAACAAACTTGGAGGTACAGGCTGGCACAAAGAGGATCAAGACAGAATTCATTGTGATTGACACGTCCTCGCCTTACAACATTATCTTGGGGAGGCCGTGGTTGCATGCAATGGGGGCAGTTCCCTCAACACTGCATCAACTGCTGCGGTTCCCAACAGAGCATGGGATTGAGGAAATCAGAGGAGATCAGCTGCAAGCAAAAAATTGCTCCATGGCAGCAATGAAGTTAACCTGCAGCATTCAGGAACCAAGGAAGGCAGAAGTTGAAGAAGAGGACATGAAGGTCCTAGACGATGTCGGCAAGGAGCTGGCCGAGAAAAGTGAAGAAGCATTGAAGAAAGTCCTCGTCCAGGAGGACGATGAAGAATGCTTCTTTCTTCTGGGCACAGGGTTAGCCGAAGAAGAGGAAAGGGAGCTGGAAGCCTTTCTGAGGAAAAATATTGAGGTGTTCGCCTGGACACCGTATGAAATGCCTGGCATTGACCCCGAGGTCACATGTCACAGACTTAACGTTGACAGGTCGGCCAAACCTGTGATACAACGAGCCAGAAGACCGACGTTGATGCACGTCGAAGCAGTGGAGGAGGAAGTAGACAGACTTCTGGAGGCCAGGGCCATCAGAGAAGCCAACTATCCGACATGGCTATCAAACACCGTGGTAGTAAAGAAGAAGAATGGCAAGTGGAGGGTCTGCGTAGATTTTACAAATTTGAACAAAGCTTGTCCCAAAGACAGCTTCCCTCTGCCAAAGATCGACCAGTTGGTGGACGCCACATCTGGACATGGAAGGATGAGCTTCTTGGACGCATATAGGGGGTATCACCAGATAGCCATGTACCCCCCGGATGAGGAGAAGACAGCGTTTATCACTCCCAAAGGTCTGTATTGTTACAGAGTCATGCCTTTTGGGAAAGAACGCAGGAGCAACTTACCAAAGGCTGGTAACCAAGATGTTCAAACACTTGATTGGCCGAACTGTAGAAGTCTACATTGATGACATGGTCGTGAAGACCAAGGAACCAAAGGATCATCTTGCTGACCTAGAAGAGGTCTTTGACATACTCAAACATATCGGCTCCGACTAAACGCATCGAAATGCGCGTTTGGAGTCGGATCCGGTAAGTTCTTGGGATACCTAGTGACTAGAAGGGGCATTGAAGCCAGCCCAGACCAGATCAAGGCCATTCTGGAATTACAGAGTCCAACATCGGCAAAACAGGTTCAAATGCTTACTGGAAGGGCCGCAGCCCTAAACAGGTTCATAAGCCGAAGTTCGGACAAGTGTAAGCCTTTTTTCAATCTGGTGAAAAAGGCCACGGACTTTCTATGGACAGAGGAATGTGAGGCCGCTTTGGCCGACCTGAAGAAATATCTTACCACGGCTCCAGTCCTCTCACACCCAACCTGGGGAGGAGCTGTTTTTATACTTAGCAGTTTCAGAGCACGCAGTAAGTGCTGTGATAATCCGAGAAGAGAAGGGAGAGCAGAAGGCTGTTTACTATGTAAGTAAAACCTTGGCCGATGCAGAAACAAGGTATCTACCACTGGAGAAATTAATGCTGGCCTTGGTAATGGCCTCAAAGAAGCTAAATCATTATTTTCAGGCTCATAAGATAGTGGTTCTAACAGAACACCCACTAAAATCCTTGTTGCAACAAGGAGACTTAACTGGAAGAATAGCAAGATGGGCCGTAGTTTTGGGCCAATATGACCTGGAGTTCAGGCCGAGAACAGCAATTAAGGGCCAAGTCTTGGCCGACTTCGTGGCCGAGTTCTCGCCAGAATACATCGAACATCGGGCTCCGTTGAGCCGAGATGAACGATGTCCAAACAAGGAAGGAGCAGCCCAGCCAAAGGCTAAAGAACCAAGGAAGGAAAAACTCAGACCCTGCAGCATTTACATCGGCGACTCCTTTCAACTTTTTGTTGATGGGAGCTCAAACCGGCAGGGGCAGGGGCAGGAGTAGTGTTAATATCCCCCGATGGAGAGATATTGGAGCAGTCCATTCGACTGGGGTTCAAAGCCTCGAACAATGAGGCGGAATATGAAGCATTGATTGCTGGATTGAAGCTGGCAGCAGCAGCAGAGGCAGATGAGGTAATAGTTTTTTGTGATTCACAACTTATAGTGAATCAAACTACAGGAGAGTTCGCTGCCCGAGATGAAAGGATGTCGGCATACGCAAAAGAAGTCATCAGATTGGCAGACATGTTTCAAAACTGCCGACTTCTTCAGGTCAGCCGAGATGATAACAACCACGCCGACGCGTTGGCCAACTTAGCAAGTTCCATGCAGATGGGAAAGACGAGGACAATAATGATCGATTACCTAGAAGGCCCGAGCATAGAGCCACCGAACACGATGCAAGAGGCATTATGTGTGGACATGGGACCAAGCTGGATGGATGCAATTATTGCATTCCTAAAAGAGGGAAAGCTGCCAGAAGATCGAAAGGAAGCACACAAGGTCAGATTGAAGTCGGCAAGATTCAGTCTGACAGCAGAAGGACATCTCTACAGAAGATCCTTCACTGGACCTCTTTTAAGGTGTGTACACCCTCTTCAGGTCGAGGATTTTCTATATGAAATTCATGAAGGAGTTTGTGGAAGCCACGCAGGGGGCAGATCGTTAGCTCACAGGGCCATTACCCAGGGGTATTGGTGGCCCTATATGCAAAAAGATGCAGAAGCCTATGTGAAGAAGTGTGAACAATGCCAGAGGTTTGCACCTTTGATACATCAGCCAGCTGCCGACCTGAACCCGGTTTCCAGCCCTTGGCCATTTGCCCAATGGGGAATGGATCTCATTGGACAATTGCCCCAAGCAACTGGGCAGCGGAAGTACCTACTAGTGGCAACAGACTACTTCACAAAGTGGATAGAAGCAGAGCCTCTTGCCAAAATCCGAGATGTGGATGTGAAGAACTTCATCTGGAAAAACATCATCACCAGATTTGGGATTCCAAGAGCAATTGTTGCCGACAACGGGACACAGTTTGACAGCAAACTCATCAAGAATTTTTGTGCCAAGTTCAAGATAAAGAATTACTTTTCAACACCAAGTTTTCCCCAAAGTAATGGGCAAGCCGAAGCATCCAACAAAGTAATTCTGGACGGAATAAAGAAGAGGCTGCAGGCAGCGAAAGGAAAGTGGGTAGACGAATTGCCCAATGTGCTCTGGGCATATCGTACTACGCCGAGGAGATCAACAGGGGAGTCCCCCTTTGCCATGGCTTATGGCACAGAAGCAGTTATTCCATTGGAGATCGGCATCCCAGGGATCAGAACACAGGGAGTTGAGAATGGGACTAATGATGTGCTCTTAGCCCGAGATCTGGATCTATTAGAAGAAAGAAGAGAGAAAGCTGCAATCCAGCTTGGCATACCAGCAACAGCTTGCCAAAGCTTACAACAAGAAGGTCAATCCAAGGGATTTTCAAGTCAACGACCTAGTCTTGAGAAAAGTCGTCGGCAACAAGAAGGATCCCAGAGAGGGCAAGCTTGGCCCAAACTGGGAAGGACCCTACAGAATTACTTCGGTGCTCGGAAATGGGGCATATCGGCTGGAAGATAATGAGGGCAAAGCATTGCCTAGACCATGGAACACTTGTAATTTAAAGTTTTTTTATCATTAGATGTTCTTTGATTTTTTGTCAATATGATCAATAAAATCGAGCAGAATTTTTCAGAACTTTTGAAACTATGCACAATGTTGTTTTTTGAATAATGAGAACCCAAGTGGAACTTAGGTTCACATTGGGGGCAGAGAGAAGACAGTAAAAGCTTAGCCGAAGTTAAGCCGAGATTATGTTTAACCGTAGTTAATCTAAGATAATGAGTAGTAAAGTTAAGCTGAGATAAATTCCTTATCTTTACTTGTTGAAATTTGTAGCAATTTACAAGTTAAATAAGAGATAAATTCCTTATCTTTACTTGTTGAAATTTGTAGCAATTTACAAGTTAAAGTTAAGCTGAGATAAATTCCTTATCTTTACTTGTTGAAATTTGTAGCAATTTACAAGTTAAAGATAAGCTGAGATAAATTCCTTATCTTTACTTGTTGAAATTTGTAGCAATTTACAAGTTAAAGATAAGCTGAGATAAATTCCTTATCTTTACTTGTTGAAATTTGTAGCAATTTCCAAGCTAAAGTTAAGCCGACACGTTATCATCTGTTGAAATTTGCAGCAATTTACAGGTCAGTACCTTGCCGAAGTAAAGTTTGCCGTTGTTATACCCGAGGTATGTAACCCCGAGAAGATTGTGCAAAGGAAGAATTATGTAAATCACGCAAAATATTCTAAGTATACAGAAGCAATGAAGAATTAAAGATTGAAGCATAAAGATATAAACAGTTGCATATAAAGAGGGCACAATGACCTAGCAAAAATCAATTGTTCACAAGTTTCAGAGAAAGGCACATCGGCCACAAAACAAAGCTTACAATGTTCAGAAAACAAAAGAAAGTACAAAAAGCATCAGGGCTGTCCTTCTTCAACTTCAACTGATGGCTGGGCGAAACCTCAGAAGGCTCTGGAAGAACCACCTCGGCATCGTTTTGCTTCGCAACCCCTGCATCTTTTTCCGCCACGACCTCGGTGTTTTTCTCTATTACAACCTCGGCCTCCTTATCAGCCGCGATCTCGGCGTCTATTTCGGCCAAGGTCTTCTCCACGCTTTGCTCAGCTAACAGAAGGTCAGATGATAGATGGGTGGGGCCAGTTTCCTTGGGCACCTTCTCAACCTCCTCATCCTCCTCTTGGGTCAAATCCATTATTTGATCGCCCTGAGGAGGTGACTTGGTTTCAATGGCTTCCTTGGGCTTCCTGACCAATGCTTCATCTTCATCTTCACCTTCATCTTCAGCCTCGGCTTCAGAATCAGCTTCTTCTTCAACCTGGCTTGGAGGTGGAGAAAGAGAAAAGGGAAGACGAATAGCTTTGGTTTTGCGCCAGGGCGAGTCGGCGGGAAGATCAAGCTGTTTGGCCAAGGCATTCCAACCCAGGGAAAATCCCCTGTTGCATGCCTGCTTGACCTGAAGCTTATAATCTTCTGCGACGTCGGCCATACCCTGACTGTAGGCCTTTTCATCGGCAGCGTCAATCTCGGCTTTCTTGGTGGCCAGAGCCTCTCTCAGTTCTTTCTCAGCTTCAGCCCTTTTTACCTCGGCCTCCTTTTTCTCGGCTTCGGCGACCTTCTTGATGTCTTCAGCAGCCTCAGCTTTTTAGAGCTATCTGCTGGGCCTTTGTGGCCGCCTCAGCCTGATCCTCAGCTTTTTCATCTTTCATAGATCCCTTTTATGGATCTCTGAAGGGCAGAGAACTCCTTCTTCAATCAGATAGTTCCTCCCTTGTTTCAAACGCCTTCACGGAAAAGGATGGGCGTGTTGAATGGCCTGAAAATTCACAAGGCCAAAGGTTATTACAGAATAAAACAAAGTGATAGCAAGACAAAAATATCAAAATTCTAAAGACTTACTTGGACGGAGTGCTGCAGCATAAGGGCATAGTTCTCATATTCACTGATCTTGGCATTTTGCTCAAGATCACCTTCAAGAAGAACTGCCGTACTGAGTGCCACGCCGACGTTAATGTCGGCGGCGCTTTCATTGGCATAAATTGGCCTGTTTCGAGTGTATTTGGGTTCCCAGGGAACTTTGGGAACCCTGGATCCCGAGGTCGAAGGTTTCTGTTTCTTCGATGGAGCGGACCCTGATGGTTGGGCTTCGGCAGATCTTTTGGTGGGTGCAGCAGTGGTCTTCACGTTGAAGTCAGTTGAGCAATGGGCATGGCATCCTCGGCCTCGGCGTCAGCTTCAGACACCTTGGCCTTTGGTTGGGACTTCTTGACTCTTTTTGGTTGTGTGGTGGCAATGGCTGAGTTGATTCAGCATCTGCATCGGTGGGAAGGTCGGCCAGTAAGTCTTGTACGACTTTCTGGGCGCCCCATCTCGGCTGTTTTGACAAGACGTCGGCGACGCTTTCTTTCTTGAACTGGAACCAAGTATGGTGCCGATGTGGAAGGCTGATCGGCTGGGTCTGGTCTGG
Organism: Camellia japonica; assembly: GCA_030407325.1. Taxonomy (NCBI): domain Eukaryota; kingdom Viridiplantae; phylum Streptophyta; class Magnoliopsida; order Ericales; family Theaceae; genus Camellia; species Camellia japonica. The sequence goes on along the minus strand of JAPPVO010000016.1, from coordinate 68,588,096 downwards.
ACTCTTGATCGGTTTCTGATGTGGATGAGTAGGTGAGTGCAGGGGAGAAATGCTTTTCTTCTTCCTCTTTGGAACGTCGGCCAAAGTTGACTTGTAGGTGGGGATGAAATTCAACAACAGTGGGGCCTTGCGCTTCTGGAGTGGAAGGTCCAGGAGCTTCTTTAAACCTTTCCCAGGGTAATAGGACTGGCGAAAGTTCTTGGGAGGCTTGCGAACGTCTGCAAAGAGAAACACAATGTCAGAAACAGATAAAATTTTTTGGAAAACTTGAAGAAAGTAACAGTTAAGCAGTTGACGTTGGGCTCTTACCCTTGCCCTCTTTTACTGTTCGGGTGAGAGGAAAAAGATGGACTTCTTCATCAGGGCCGAACTCCCAATTACCAGATGCAATGAGATAATCATCTCCAGCCCCTTTGTTGGAGTCTGGAAGGTCGGCTACGATCTTAAACTCGGTGGACCTCGGCTTGAGGTAATATACAAAACCTTTTTCCTTAAGGTTGAGGGCACACATGGTGTAGCAGTATTGGATGTCGGCAAGAGTGATCCTAACACTCTCCTGCCGAGCTAAGGCTATTATACCATTTAGGGTTCTATAGGTATTGATGGTTAGTTGCATAGGGTTCAAAGAGTAATAATGAAGGACTTCACGGAAGAGGGGATCTAGAGGGAACCGAAGACCACATTGGACGAAGGCTACAACAGGGAAGGGCATGTTGTCACCCTCAGGCATAATGGAGTCTGTCTCCCCAGCTAGTCTGAGATGGACATCCTTTGGGATTGAGAATTCTTGCCTAAAAAATTCTAATTTGGTGGGGTGTTAACCCTATTTCTCCACACACCCATGGTTTGGTATACAATACTTGACTACAGAAACAGGGTGCTCTAGAGGTTCTGGACCGGCTTAAACCTGGGTGTATTTGCGAAATTGGTTTCAGTTTTTCCTAAGGATTGATGGATCTATAAGCAAATCCCAAACCTAAATCTACGAAGAACGAGTATGAAGGACAGAAAATCTGGAAAACAGGAAACAAGGCGAATTTCAGATTCAAGAATACAAAGGGTGGAAGCCAAGAATAGAGGAAAAAGTGCAAAGTGTTCAAGTAAAACCAAGAAACAGACGTATTCAGTGATAATTCGCAAATTAAATACTAGAACAGAACAATAATGGCGAGAAATTTCAGGGATAATCAAGAACTGGAGAGAAAAGCCAGTTGCTTACCAGAAAAGATGAAGGACGGAGTGAGGTTTGCCGAGGTCAGACGACAGAGGCAACAGTGGCCAAAGCTTTGCAGAAATAGTAGATGGAGATGGTTGCAGAGCTTAGAGCTTGGGGCAATGGCAGATTCGAAGGAAGAAAGCTTAGAGAGAGAAAATGTAGAGTATTCAAATGAAGAAGTGAAAAGAAAGAGAAGGCAAACGTTTTTTGTCCAAAAACATGAAACGGCGGCAAATCAAAAGCAATTATGGCGCCTGGGTTAACGCATGCGTCAGACGGCGCGAGAAAAGAAAACGGCTTGGGCGTCGCCAGCACGGACCAATAAGGAAAAACGCGTTGGTTGAACGGTCGAAAAATGATGCATGACAGCTCATGCGCGAAGGCAAATTGATCTGAATTCTTGTTCCTAGATGAAGACATGTCGGCTGAAAACAAATGATCTCGGCTAGAAAGTTCTTGAGCCGACGTACGAGAAAAAGTTCGAATATAGGTCCCATCACCTCAGAATGCCGAGGTAATAGAACCTAGGGGGCAGTTGTGGGGATGTATTTTCTGAGTACTGACACGTGGCTGAGGTGACACCGAAGTGTCAGCCGAGGTGTTACGTGTCACGACAGTTACACGAGGTGATCTCGGGGTTGCCGAGGTTATCTCCGAAGATACCGGAATCCGAGATAAGTGGATAAGGGACAGGAGTCCTAGAAAGAAGAAAGACTACAAGATGGATATAGGTAAGACTCTCAGGGAGTCTATCCTTATCTCTTGAAGAGTCCAAGATAAATCGAGAACTAGAGTCCATGGAAGTAAGACTTCTAATGGGACTAGGATGGAGTAAAACTATAAAAGAGAGGCACCCCGGCGGGTCTAAGGTACGCAATTTTAAGTCTTGAGCAGTAATTTAAGCACTTGTTTTGTCTTTGAGAGATATTGACTTGATCATCGGAGTGTCCCCGGGTGGAAGAACCACCGCCGGAGCCTTTTCTTTCTGTGCAGATTACAGGGTGTCATCTACTCTGCCTGTGTTCTACAGCTGGATTACTAAGAAGGGCAGTGTGATCAGAAATTCACTCACACAGTTATGTTTAGTGGAAATTGTTAAATTCTTTTTATAAAAAAAATTAAAAGAAGGCGAATCAATAGAATTTAAAATAATTAATATTATTAAAGCACTTTTTAAAATCGGGAGGGGATCGCCCCTTACTCCCTCGAAACCCATATATATATATATATCTCTTTAAAAATAGAGTTTTAAACACTTGTTAATAAAAAAAAAAATACAAGACATAAATATCACTATCACTATAGGACTTACACCATTAGAGCTCTACTATTAGCTCCCAAATATTATTCATGTATGTATGTGCGTGTGTGTGGAGTGAGTGGGAATGTAAAACAATGGAAAGTAGAGAAAGTGAACATACGAAAGGTTTGAGGATGTTGTCAGTCTCGTCCCAGTTTCTCTGTATTAACTCAGACGGCATTCTTATTCCTTCATCCAAAGTACGTACTTAAAAACAAAAAAGACAAGCAAGGGCCACTGGGTGCAAAAGATTTCAGAACAATAAGAATTAATATATATATATATATATATAGAGAGAGAGAGAGAGAGAGAGAGAGAGAGAGTCCAAGTAGAAGAAGAATAAGATGATGATGAGGGTGGTGGACGTATTGATTTTTTTCTTTTGGGATTAGCATAAAAATTATGGAAAGATTATGCATTTGGCGGTGCTAATAGATAAGATCCTAACAAACTGCTTATATTGTTATTTGGATAAAATTTTGGGATTTAGAACCAAAGAATTAACCCAACTATAACTTGTTAATCAAATTATGCTATATTTATTTGGGTGGACATGAGCTTAAGATTGGACTAATAATCTAATAAAATTATTAATTTAATGTTTGGTTAAACAATTGAAGTACGGATTAATAATCTATCCGGATATGATATCCTATAACTATTCAATCCCATAGAGGGGATGTGATATAAATTGGAGGACTGAGCTAAAGTCTAGACTTTTAGTCTTTCCTTATAATCCTACCTCAATCCAAATATAAGATAGGATACACAATTCAAAAGAATTCATAGTTCTAAGACTATAGTCATGGGAATGCATGCTAATCCAACCTAATCTAGTCCGCCCAAACAAACATGACCTTAGTGTTCTAAGTTCAAAAAAAAAAAAAAAGAAGTTTCCTAAGCATTGTGGCATTTTATGATTGGCTACTTATTACACAAAACAAAATCTATCTAGATATTTAAGGAAAGTTGTATCTTGTTGTAATTAAAATTTCTATCTAACAAAATATTTTTAACTTCTAAAAAAACTCCATAATGCTTATAGGTTAACTCAACTAGTACTAATAGGATCCCTTGAAAGTAAGGTGGTCAAGAGTTCAGGGTTCAAGTTGCGGTCGTTTGTCCCAAAAAAAAAAGAAGAAAAAGAAGCACTAATTGGGAAGTACAATTCTAACAAAATTTGATCCTATAAAATAAATAAATACATAAATTCTATCCAAAAAACAAATAAAAAAAGAAAAAGAAAAATGAAAGAGATTATTTCAAGTGAAATAGGTCATCTACAAATACCTTGATTCAACTTTTTATCTTTTTAAAAGGTAACATTTTTGCAATCATAGAATTCAATTGTTGAAGAAAAATAATTTGCCCAATGACTGTAATAAAAATAGGAAAATGTTTTACACTTCTAATAAAACTTTCATAATTTTACTTCTAATGTGGAATGATAGATGTCAACTTTTGATTTGTCACATATTTAATTATGTAGGACTCTACTTCCTTACTATATCATTAGAGGTGCAATTGAGAGTGATAAAATGAGAAAATGTAGCAAAACTCATAAAAATAATATTATACTAGAAATTTTGTATTATTGAAATTATTACACTAAAATTGAAAGGCTCGTATCTACCAACTATTGGTATTTATTCTACCAAAAATATGATTGGTACAAAGTAATAAGCAAAGAATTACAATATGTTGTTTATTGTATATCATGATATATTGGAATATATACTTTATTATAATTAAATTGGTTTCTTAGGAGTTTATTTGGCATCTCTATTCGATACTTTAAATATGATGTGACATTTCAACGGTCATATTTTGATATCAAGTATCAACTTTACTCAGTGTATCAAAAGTTAATATGGCATTTGACATCACATTTTCATGCCAATTTTGACATGTTCATACTTCATACATTTTTCTTTTTTTCTTTTTTTAAAATAGAAGAGCTTCTATGTAAAATAAAACAGTTTAAATTTAAAAAATTATAAAATAATAAATTCGACATATCGGGTGGAGAGCTTTCATATCAAATTGACATATACTAATTTGCCACTTAAACTTTCAAAAAAATTTGACATACCAAATCTTGAAGGCTTGGGTGGAGATATTCTAAATAAGTGCACTTATTTAGGTCATCTTATCTCTCTACTTACACTTATTTAAATTAACCCCTAGGTATTTGGAAAGGGCTAAAATAGCTCATGTCAGGCTAAAATAAATAAGAAAATAAAAAATTTCATCTCATCATATTTTCATAAAGACTAAATAACTAATTAAAATAACATATTACCAAATGGGAAGGGAAACGTTTATAGGGTAAAAATGGTAGGAATTTTAAGCAAAGCTAGACGGTTTTGTTCCTTAACAAAGAATTTACCACGCAAGTTTTTCAAGACTAAGATCAAACAACTAATAAATGTTGTTAATACACTTCTTTGGTAAAGATAAATATGTTAGCGCTTTTAGAGACCCAAGTACAATTTAAAAAAAATAGAAAAATTGCCACACAAAAAAAAAAAAAAAACAACAACAACGAATCTTAGAATTTGACTCTTCTAACAAAATAATTTTTAATTTTTTCAATTTAAATTCTGAACTTTTGATTTGTCTTCAATTTAAACCATTTACTCTTTTTGGTGAAGTAAATTGACCCAAAAAAAATTGTCATTAAACTCAATGAAAATGGGTACTTTAAATATTTTATGTTACATTGAATTTAATGATTAAAATATTATTATTTTTTCGTCGATGTTATTTAACAAAAATAAGCAAATGATTTAAATTGAAAACAAATCAAAAGATTATAATTTAAATTGACAAAATTGAAAACTGAAATTTTATTTTGTTAAAATTGTCAAACTCTAGGTTTTTTTTTTTTTTTTTTTTTTTTTTTGTAATTGTCCCAAAAAATTTAGAAAGTTCAAGAATAAATTTTCAGATAAAGATTAACATTAAAAATAAATAAATAAATAGATAAATTACCTAAAATATCTAGAATTCTTAAATGAATAAAGCTATACGCGTCAATTAGTATATTAATTTGTACCAATAGATGATGTGACATAATTTTAAAAGTTTTAGGTCTTTGTAGTTTATATAATAGGTGCATTCCATAGTTTTGAAGTGACAATATCATATTGGTATACTAATTGGCATATGGATAGATATATTTAACACCATACATGTTTCTTAACAATGAGATTAAGTTTGACCAAAAAAGTTGTTGAGGAATTGAATATATTTTGGTTTGTATAACAAGTGCCAATCATAGATTGTTATATTGTTTGGGATGTACTAGCTCCTTCATAATGAGTTCGAACAAAATCTTGTCCAGCTCAAACAAATTTATAAATTTTATCCAAACAATTATTTAGAAATATCAATATATAGTTTAAATTCATTCTACATATTAACTTCACAATACACCCACTCAATGTCCACCACAAATTTTGACAGCTCTCTGGTCCGTCCCCAGTGTTTAGCTCTTTTTTCCTTCATAATTGTTTTGGTAATTAACTATTTTAGTTCATATTTGAATTTTTTATGAAATGACGTCCAGAAAAGTGGTTTGGGGGGGGGGGGGTCCTTCATAATTGTTTTGGTAATTAACTATTTTAGTTGATATTTGAATTTTTTATGAAATGACGTTCAGAAAAGTAATTTTTTTTTTTTTTTTGGGGGGGGGTCTTTTTTCCTTCATAATTGTTTTGGTAATTAACTATTTTAGTTGATATTTGAATTTTTTATGAAATGACGTCCAGAAAAGTGGGGTTTTTTTTTTTGGGCGGGGGGGGGGGATTAATAACTCTTTGATTATTTTAACTAATTTCCAAACTTGAGTGTGATATTTTCCTCTTGGGGATGACTTTAGTTTTTAGGATTTTTACATTATATATAGATACAAACAATATCTAACTGTAGGTACAATTTGATAAGGTTTACAGTTTATCATTATTTTATTTAAAAAAATATATATAAACATGTCTATGTTTAATTTTGTAAAATAAAAATTTGGTATATACATGTGTTTTAAAATTAATTTTTGAAAATAAGTGAAAGGAGTGCATAGCAAGAGGTGGTGTTATCCACAATTGAATATATTGGTCAGAGATGGTAGCCACTAAAAGTGATTTCCAATAAGAGATATGGCTAAAGGTAGTTGACGCTGGTAGAATGTGGTTAGTGATGACTAGGGGAGGTGGTGATCTGATGAGAGGTGATTATTGAAGTAGTTGATGATAGTGTTAAAAAATGGACATTTATCCATAAATTCCTTCTCACCTACTTCTGTTCCATTTAATCTCTTTTTTTTTTTTTTTTAATTGTTCCAATAAGTTCTATGAGTGACATAGTTACTAAAATGTCCTTAATAATAATAGGGTGAAACGCACATTAATATCTATATTAACAGTGTGAATGTTTCATGATGTGAACATTCACACTGTCAAATTTACTTAATGTGAATGTTCATATCAACGAATTGCTAATGGTTTAAAAAATATTTTAATGATAAAATTGTTCATAAAATACCTTAAATATAAGAATTATAATTTGATAGATCAAATGTCCAAAATAATGGATTTGGAGTGGGCTGTGTGGGATGCACAATAGCCACTGTTGTGCAACCAAATGGACCTATTTCCGAACCGTTCACATTTTAGAATATATCAAGTAGAACATACCTACAAAAATCAAGTTAATTGGATATCGTTTACCCATTCATCCACTCACATTTGTATTCATTTTAATACATTACTTTAAATCACAATAGTTATTTATTTTTGTAGATACAAATGTAAGTAGATGAATGGGTAAACGATATCTGATTAACTTTATTTTTTACAAGTATGTTCTACTTGATGTATTTTAAAATGTGAACAGTTCGAATTATCGAAATGAGTCCCGAAATAAACCTATTTAACTACACGTACAAAACTACTTTACTAATTAATTGAGATATAAGTCTTGAAAGAGAACATTCTAACAAACAACAATGATTTAGAGCTCTAAATATTGAGCTCTAAATCCATCACTAGTGAAGTGAAAAAAAAAAAAAATCTGTGACAGTGAGTGAGACCTACTACCACATCACTAGTGACACCTCTAATTAGAGGTCTCAAGCTTTATTCTTCTAACAAATTCCCCATTAAAAATGGGGTGGGAATGGAAGTGATGAGCGGCGATGGTGCCCGGAGGTAGTGGGAGAAGGATGAAAGAATGTTGTTTTGTGAAATCAACTTTTTTTTTTTTTTGGTGGTATGCTTACAATGATAATAAATTTGGTAAATTATTTATAAGCTTTTGAAAATGAAAATAGATAGTTTTTGTTTGCAATTATAAAAATAATTATAAATAAAAGTAGAAAATTAAAGACATAAACATTGTCAATCAGGCCATATTATTTAGGAAAAATTACAAATCAGTGGTAACTTTACAAAATTTATAAATTTAAGAAAATTTTATAACTTTAACTATTAAAGTTGGCAAAATTTATCACTAATTTAAAATTATTTCGAAAACATATACTGATTTAAAATTTTTCCTAATATTTACAATATTTTTAGAGTAGGGTTGAATTTGTATGTGTCTCACATTAGGTCGGTTGGTGAACATTATAGGTGAAAAGCGATCATTCAAAAAAAAAAAAAAACTTTTGTAAGATAAAGTGTAATGATATTAATTACATTCTGTTTTAATTTCTCACAATCTTTTTGCAAAAGATTAAAAGACAAAAAGAATATTTTAAAAAAAGGTAGATCATAAATAATTAATAATGATATTAATTATATTCTGTTTTAATTTCTCACAATCTTTATGCAAAAGATTAAAAGACAAAAAAAAATATTAAAAAAAGGTAGATTATAAATAATTAATAATGATATTAATTATATTCTGTTTTAATTTCTCACAATCTTTTTGCAAAAGATTAAAAGACAAAAAAAATATTAAAAAAAGGTAGATTATAAATAATGTTGCTATGGTGGTGGTGACAAGAGATGGTAGACAGAGAAGAATGACTGAAAATTGGTCTTGACAAAATTAAATAAATAATTTTCCAAAATTTCAAAATTGTTGCAGCATTTTTTTAAAAATGAAATTACTTTCTAATTTCTAAATATTTTGAAAATATATGATTAAAAAAACACACAAAAACAAAAAGACTTTATGAAATAAGGCTTAAAAAGAAGGGAAAATTGGTCTAATATCTCTCTTCAACTTTTAGTAATGGGAGAGGTCCATAATATAATTTTTTTTTTTTTTATAGCCTAAGGTCCCTCACCCACGAGTCCGGATCCTCGGCCGCATATTCCTACCACCATTCCTGCGGCGCCCCAAAACGGCGTCGTTTTGGGGCCAAATTTGAATTAAAAAAAAAAAAAATACAGAACAAAAGCAAGGAAGGAAGAAGGGAGAAGAAACATCTCAGATCATCGCATGCTCCGATCATCATTTGGGTCTTGCAAGTCTCGAAACATCTCAGACGATGTCGAGCGACCCATTTTCGTACCCTATCGACACCACCAATTGATTGAACTCCTTTCCCAAATCCCCTGAAATAGAGCTCTGTTCTCGGCTCAGACCGAAACTGACTTCTCACTCCGCCCAACACCTTCAGCTGAAACTTCCCTCCGACATCACCCATTTCGCCTCTCAACTCGTTCTTCGAGTTTCAACGATCAGAGTCGATTCAGAACCAGAAAAGGCCAAGAAAGAAGACAAAGAAGACAACCCATTTGATTAAGCATCATCAAAACATTTTTATTTCATCAAGCATTCTGTATTCTGTATCCAACCAAAATGAAATTTTCTTGTTTATGTTTGTGTTGTTTATGTGTATTCTGTATCCACCCAAAATTTCATCAAGCATCATCAAGTATTATCAAAACATTTTACCCACCCAAAATTTCAAACCCAAGAACTAAAATCAAATTTCATCATCATCATCATCATCATCAAACCCAGAATAATTTCAAATCCAGAATAATTTCATCATCATCATCAACAACAATAACTAAAAAAAAAAAAGAGCAGAGAAAGAGAGAGCGACCCATTTTTCGACGCCATTAATGGGTTGAATGTGAAGTTTGATTTAAAGCTTGGCATTTTGCTGATTGATTTCATGGAGGTGGTTTGATTTTGGCTTTTCTCTCTCTCCTCTCTCCTCTTCTCTCTCTCTCTGTGTATTCAGTTTTGGGGGAGAACCAGAAAAGGCCAAGAAAGAAGACAACCCTTCCTTGCTTTTGTTCTGTATTTTTTTTATTTATTTATTCAAATTTGGCCCCAAAACGACGTCGTTTTGGGGTGCCGCAGGGATGGCCGTAGGAATATGCGGCCGAGGTCCGGACTCCCTCACCCACACCCATATATCACATCTTCTCTCTCTCGCTCTCTCTCTCTCCCCCCCTTTCTCTCCTCCGTATTCTCTCTATCTCTGTATATACGGGCTGCAAGACAACGACGTCGTTGCTGTGAATCTCATACCGACATGAAGAGGAAGAAGAAGAGGAAGAGAATTTATTCCTTCAGTTGAATTTTCTCTGGTATTTGAATTTTTCCTGAAAACATTAAAATTTAAGTTACTTGTTTTGATTTTCACTGATTAGTTGTCTCATTGTGTGTAATTTTCCTTTTGAAATGAATTTTCTCTGGCACTAAAGATATCCCCTTTAGATTAATTTTTCTTTTTCTCTGTGCTTTGTTTGATTTTCTCTGACTAATTGTCTCTTTGATTTTCTCTCAAATTTTCTCTAGCATTTGAATTTTTCTACCACATTAAACTCTCACTAATTTATGTTGCTTGTTTGATTTTACTGGATTTCTAACTTTGAATTTATTTTTGATCTTTTGGGATGTGTAGTGTTTTTGTGTTTTTAAACTGTAATTAGATTTGTATTTTAAGTTTTTTGATAAATTTAGCATGGTGTTATCTTGTAAAAATGATAGAAAAATTGGTTTGTAAGTAGTTCAGTTTTTTCTGATTTGTTCAAAATACAGAAAAAATTGTGAGCTAATCAGAAAGAAAAAAAATTGGTCAAAACATAAAGAAATTTGTGAGCAAATTTAGAAAAATTTCAAACAAAGAAATTTCAGAAATTTCTCTGTGTTTCAAAATTTTTTGAATCAAAATTCTCTATAAAAATTTGAGGAATCCCAAACTATTTTAAAAATATTTCATGTTCATTATGTTATAAAATATTAATATGAGGATCTTTAAAAAAATTTCCCTAAAAGGAACATACACATATCTTTTCTTCTTTCTCGATTTGCTTTCAAATTTTTGTCATCAAAGTCTACTCTTTACTTTTCATGTAGGGCAGTCTCAGTCTTTTATCATCTTTGCTTTAGAAAAAGGAAAAGGAAAAAAAGAAAAGAAAAAAGAAGCAATAACAATTTCTTTTTAAAAAATAAAAGCATGCAAATGTTGTTAGGGACTCGGGGCACACTAGAACTAAAGATAATAATATTACAAGTGCATGGACTGAAAGTATTCCATTTACGTTATGATTGATGTTTTTAAGTTATGTTTAAAGAAAAATTTACCTATAAATCATATTTTAAGAAATGTTAATTCATTTAATTTCAATTTTTTTTTTATAATTTCATTGATTTAAAAAAGTAAATTCAATATATTATTTGTAAATTGAATTTATAGTTATATTTTTATTTCTGTTATATTTCTTTCTTTCTTTCTTTCTTTTTTCTTTTTTATTTTCTACTAGAAAGGTAAAATACACAACCTTTGAAAATCAAATTCGGAATTAATTTTTATATGAGAATTTTATTTTATTTGAAATGACTTGAAATGTGAGATTCTTTAAATATTTCAAAAAGAGTATAAAAATGATTTGAAATATAGGATTTTTCAAACATTTCAAAAAGATGTGAGATTATTCAAACATTTCAAAAAGAATACAAAAACTCCTTATTAAGTTTTAGACAAATGTATAATTTCAAACTGTAATACTCCAATGTAACACTCAAACGTAACATTCAAATGTAACACATTAAAAAAACTTGTTAGCATACTTTTCTCAAAGGTAATCCTCCGATATAACAAAAAAAAAAAAAAAAAGATGTGAAATTCTTCAAACTATTCAAAAAGAGTACAAAAATTTCTTATTAAGTTTGGACAAATGTATAATTTCAAACGGTGAGTGTTACATTTAGGAAAAATATACTAAGGAATTTTTTAATATTTTTTGTGTGTTACATTAGAGTTTTATGTTTGAGAAAATTACACTAATTTTTTTTTTTTTTTAGTGTTACGTTATTGCATTTGGAAAAAAGTACACTAATGAATTTTTTTGTATGTTACATTAGAGTTTTACGTTGAAGTGTTATATTGAAGTGTTACGTTCTTGTTTGTAATGTGAGTTTTGTTTTAGAAGAGAAAATCCAAAATCTCTATAGTTCAAATTACCCAAATGTAATTTCACATTTAGAGAAACTCACTTTTATTCTTAAAAATTAAACTTAAATGTGTAAGTGACTACCATTTTATATAATTTGTACTTTAATATAACTTTTGAGTTCATAAGAAAAAAAAAAAAAAAAAACAATTCATAAAATTATTTTTAAAATTTATTGATACTTCACAATTTTTAAAACTTAAAAGTAAGCCAATAAAGAAGTTTTGATAATTAAATAAAAAATGATTTGATTGGCACACTCTCAACATTTTTTAAAACAAAAATATCATTATCATGAAAAAATTGTACCATATAATTTATTTTCACAACTCTGAGGACAGAATGATAATCATGCATTTATGGCACAATAGCCCAACATGTCAGCAAACCAAGCTAAGTTTTTTAGGAATTAATAAACTTGACATTTAAAGAAAAAAACACACACAATTAATCTAGTGACTGTGTTAGGAACATAAAAAATCCCATATATAAATACACAGATGTAAATAAAATAAAATAAAATAAATATTTGCATCTATAATTGTGGGACTTTTCCTGCCCACTAACAATTTGGTATTTTTTTTTATCTCATAAATTATAATAAGACACTGCTTTGAAAGATTGATATTTTCATGGTATATATATACATATAAATAGAAGTCATGACAATAAAGAATGAATTCCCTTTCATATCATTATTCTTTATATTTCTTCATACTTTATTTTGATGCTCTCCGCGACAATGATCCAAAATGTTCTATCTCGTAAGCCCAACAATAATAATAAGGTGTACAAAAAATTAGTTTCATCAAATATTATTGTATAAATAATTTTCATATTTACAGAATAAACGATTTCAATCATCATTATACTTTCAAATATGAAAGAATATAGGGGATAATGAAATGAAAAATAACCACTAAACGGAAAATGGGAAATAGGAAATCTCATGGATAAGTCTTTAGTGGTACGAATGTATTGAGACCACAAAGAAGAATGAATGGAATACTGAATATAATATGTAAAATATTTTACACAATAAAATAGACACAAAATTTAAAAAAAAAAAAACTAATACTTTAAAAAAACTTTTTAATACTCCAATGTAACACTCAAATGTAATATTTAAAAAAAAAATTTTAGTATACTTTTCTCAAATGTAACCCTCCAACTAACACAAAAAAATTTCTTAGTGTATTTTTTCCATACAGAACACTAAAAAAAAAAGATGTGAAATTCTTCAAACTATTCTAAAAGGAGTACAAAAATTTCTTAATGTATAATTTTAAACGGTGAGTGTTACATTTATAAAAATATACTAAGGAGTTTTTTAATATTTTGTGTTACATTGGAGTTTTATGTTTGAGAAAAGTACACTAAATTCTTTTTTTCTTTCCTGTTACGTTATTACATTTGGAAAAAAAAAAAAAACACTAATGAAGTTTTTTGTGTGTTACATTAGAGTTTTACGTTATTGAAGTGTTACGTTCTTGTTTGTAATGTAAGTTTTGTTTTAGGAGGGAAAATTCAAAATCTCTATAATGCGAATTACCCAAATGTGTAATTTCATATTTAGAGAAACTCACTTTTATTCCTAAAAAATTAAACTTAAATATGTAAGTGACTATCATTTTATATAATTTGTACTTTAATATAACTTTTGGGTTCATAAGAAAAAAAAAGAACAAATTAAATAATTTATAAAACCACATTTCAAAATTTATTGATATTTCACCGTTGTTAAAACTTAAAAGTAAGCCAATAAAGAAGTTTTGATAATTAAATAAAAAAATGATTTGATTGACACACCCTCAACATTTTTTAAGACAAAAATGATCATTATCACGAAAAAATTGTAGCATATAATTTATTTTCACAATTCTGAGGACAGAATGATAATCATGCATTTATAGCACAATAGCCCAACATGTCAGCAAACCAAGCTAAGTTTTTAGGAATTAATAAACTTGGCATTTAAAGAAAAAAACACACACACAATCAATCTAGTGACTGTGTTAGGAACATAAAAAATCCCATATATAAATACACAGATGTAAATAAATAAAAAAAATATTTGCATCTATAATTGTGGGACTTTTCCCGCCCACTAACAATTTGGTATTTTTTTTTCTATTATAATTTATTTAAATTATTATCTCATAAATTATAATAAGACACTGCTTTGAAAGATTGATATTTTCATGATATATATATATATATATATAAATAGAAGCCATGACAATAAAGAATGACTTTCCTTTCATACCATTATTCTTCATACTTCTCCATACTTCATTTTGATGCTCTCCGCGACAATGATCCAAAATGTTCTATCTCGTAAGCCCAACAATAACGATAAGGTGTACAAAAAATTAGTTTAATCAAATATTATTGTACAAATGATTTTCATATTTACAGAATAAACGATTTGAATCACCATTATACTTTCAAATATGAAAGAATATAGAGGATAATGAAATGAAAAATAACCACTAAACGGAAAATGGGAAATAGGAAATCTCATGGATAAGTCTTAGTGGTACGAATGTATTGAGACCACAAAGAAAAATGAATGGAATACTGAACATATATGTAAAATATTTTACACAATAAAATGGACACCATAATTTGAAGATGAAGAACAAGAAGCAGACTAGTAGTAGTAGTACAAATAGTACCAAATTGATCTGTTTTTTTTTTTAATCACTTTTTCTTAAAGCTCAAATTCCAATACTCCCCTATTTCATATCCAATAGGCATAATATAGTCTGGATCTGAACAAGCAGCAGAGATTGACACCTAAAAAAGCCCACAAAACAAAGGAATAAAACCGTTTCCTTTAAACCCATTATCATATGATAATGATGAATAATTCATCTTCTCCTCCATCCGGCCAACAATCTCTCTCTCTAACACAAAAAATACATTAACACCACTCATATATGTATACATATAAAGTTCTTCCCATTTGCCATTTATATGTACGGATTATAAGCTCCACACCAGATTCACGAGGCACAGGTCGGCATCAGGCAGCTGGAAAACAAGCCCCATCCTCTCTTCTGCAAACACACAAAAATATATCAGTAAATATAAATCACTAGAGAAATAAAAAGGAAAAGGAAAATAGAAAGCAAATGAAAAAAAAAATTAATAGGATTTGAATTCAAAACTATGTTTGGTTTAGTTGAAAAATGGAAAAAAAAAAAAAAAGTGCCCAAGACTGTGTTTGGTTCAAGGATTTAGGGAAAAATTTAGAAAAAAAAAAAAAAAATAAAAAAGATATATGAAATGTAAATAAAATATATCTAACTTTTAACTAATTTCACATATTTTTTCTTTTCCGTTTCAAATATGTCCTTAAATTCACGAACAAAACATAGTCTAAGTTAATTTAAAAGACAAAAGGTGGCATTTCATTTCTTTCTCACTTTCTTTTCCCTTGTATTTTCATTATACCCAAACAAAAAATAAAATTACGTTTCTTTTCCCTTTTTCATTTTTCTCATCAAATCTCTTAACTAAATATAGCTTAAAAGTAAGGCTAAATGTAAACCTATTGTGATTAATGTAATATTTCGTTAACTACAATGAAAAGCAAATTAAATAATTCTTTGATATTTATCACACATTGTGGTGTGGTGCTTCAGAGTGTGCATTAGAAATTTTACTTAGAATTTTTATCTAAAAATATCAATTTATAACTCACATTTATTATAAATCTTATACTGTATAAATTTAATTTTCACCCCATAAATATTGAATAATTCTTTTGAGTCCATAGGATTGTATGCTCCATCACACATTCTATCCAAACCCCCCTTATGGACAGAGACCCTAAATTCGAATTTATCAGTAATCACAGTTCAACTGTGAACATGAGCCCTTTACGCCTACTATGATGAACTATCACATGGAAACAATTAAAATCATTCAGTACAGTACGCCATTGAACCAACTGCTTTTACTTTCTTTTTCTTTTTCTTTTTAACTTACCCAAAAAACTGTTATTTGTGTATTTTTATTACATGGGACCCACCTAATTTACACAAAATCAACAATCAAAAGTCTACGCCATTGATAAAGGGGGGCATGATTCTATCACATGATTCAAACGATAACACCAGTGGTCCCCATTTTGTCAACTTTTGTGGTGATGATATTAACACATGGTTTAGTAGGTTTTTTTTTTTCTCTATTACATATTATTTAAAGCACAGACAAGAATGGTGTTTAAGTTTGGTCTTTTTCAGAGACACAATTTGTTTGCTTCTTAGCAAGACTGAAGTTTTTCAAGGTTAGATTAAAACCAGATTTTTGGCATGTAGAATAATGAATTGGCTTAATTACATGCTTGACACCTTAATTGTTTGACCGGTTCAATCACACTATTTGAATTTGAATTTCCAAATTAGAGTAAGTACTTCAGACATGGCTACTTTTGGACATCATAATTTCTTTTGTCAATAGACTGCTACTCGTTGTGCATCGTTTGTTTTTAACATGTCAAACAATCATAAATGAAGCTAATGTGATTGGATTGGCATTATCCAGGGTGTGTAGTGAGTTTCATTGAATACCCCAATTCAACGCCAAAGAATTTCCTTCTGCTCCTTGTATGACTTGTTGGAAAACCCATTGTCGGACTAAATGCTCTTTGTTGTTCAAAATGAATGGTTTCATTTTTGTAATTTTCTAATTGTTCAGAAGTCTTTCTCCAGTATATCACTGGCAGTCCTTCGTGAGTGGGGCATGCACCTTTTTGTTTGTTTTAGAGCCGTTTTGGCAGGGTGTACTAAACCCACTGGCACATTCTGCAGCTCTAATATTATTGTTGTGTTCAGTGTTAGTTCACGTCATTGTTCTAATTGTCATTGCTTTTGGCAGTTTATAAATCATCTGATTAATCAGCTAGCAAGGCATCAGTTTCTAAAAATAGCTTGTCGGTTGGAAAAGAAGACTATGCTTGAAGCTTATTCATTGCTTAAAGTTATTGAGTCAGAGCTACAGGGATACCTGTCTGCAACTAAAGGTCGAGTGGTATGTGGGTGCTTAAGCTTTTTAGAAATCACCTATTATACATATAACTCTAGAGAAACCTGAGCCGATAATTTCTCAAGTTTCATTATTTTCTTTATCTTATTTGTTAATGTCTTTATTTTGTGTTATAATCTTTATAGGGTCGTTGCCTAGCGTTGATTCAAGCCACATCAGATGTACAAGAACAAGGAGCAGTGGATGATCGAGATACTTTCCTGCATGGTGTTAGAGACCTCTTGAGTATTCATTCAAGTAATGACAGTTCTTCAACTTATCAATCTGATGGTTCTTGTTCGCTCTGTGGAAGAAAGATAAATGATTGCTTTCTCTTGTTTCCCTTTTGGTAGATGCTCAAGTCGGGTTGTCAACAACATATGTATCAGCACCGGGCATCGTTCAACAGACATCTCGCCTTCAGTCAGACTTGATGATCCTTCAGTCTGACCTAGAAAATGCCCTTCCTGAGGACAGAAACAGATGCATCAATGAGCTGTGAGTTATCCTTCCTAAGCTCAGGCAAATAATTTGCTCTCACCTAGAATGTATTTATCAATTTCTCATCTATCAGCATCAGGATGTGGATTTGGTCAATTTGATTTTGTTGAGTTTTCCTGTAAAATTCCAAAAAAAACCTCTGGCTCTCATTACTGACTTTGAGCGAACCTGACGTCAAGTACTAAAGTGTAATAGATCGTAAACTTTGGGTACCAAAATGGAACACTAAAAAGATTAGGAATAAAATGTGACAGAACATGTACTTTGGGGCCATTAATGTAATTAACTCTCGGTTCAGACAAACTACCTTATAAAACAGAAACGTCCAATTACCATTAATTGTGTTTGGGATATAACAGAGGATTACTGTATGGAAGCTCAAAAATTTACAGCATCTCTTATTTTTCTTTTTGTTTATATGTTAGGTGCACTCTTATTCAAAGTTTGCAGCAACTACTTTTTCATCTTCAACAACAAGCACAACCAATGCTGACACCTCGAGTATACATTTTTACCTTTTGCCATTAATATTTGTTTTTTCTTTACACTTTTCACTTCCTGTTAAGTCTTTCATTAAGTTCTCTTGATATTGTCGGTATTCTGAATTTTCGTGAAACCGTTCTCTCTTAAATATGAACTGGAAGTGTATATGAAATCATGCACTCCCTGCATAATTTTTGCACCTTTTAAAGCCATGTTTATCCATTATTCAATATTCATCTAATCCTCTTTGGCAATATGACCATGCTGGGGTCTTGTATCAAATTCAATATTTCTGATTTTGAAATATTTGGTTCCCTATAGCCATTAATGAAAGAGCTTGACGAAATGGAAAAGATCAATGCAAAACTCTCTGCTGCAGTTGAAGAAGTGACACTGGAGCATTGCAAGAAGAATGAGGTAATTTCTCACCTATTCTATTTGTTTTTGGATCGCTTTTAAGTCTGATATTCAGTTAAGATTGGATTATTATTTTTATATATAAAATATGTATTTGTTTGGAAGAAAGATCATTAGATCGTGCTCTCATCCATGGTACATTGCTTTCTGAACACAGATTGTAAAACATCATTCACAAGAGGTGGGCTTTCAGAGGCGGGTTTTTGTTGATTTCTTCTGCAATCCTGAGCGTTTAACGAATCAAGTTAAAGAACTGACTGCTCGTGTCAGGGCTTTGCAAGCTTCATAGTTCACTCGAATGCCATCACAATATGCATAGGGCAATCAATCCTCATCAGTGAACCGATGTTTGTAAGATCTTATGTATGTTATCTTCATGTGTTATGGATGCTGAAAATTTTGGGAGCTCATTGCATCATTTGTTTATAACCATTATTGTACCATTTTTTAAAATCACATTCCCACCTGTGCCACCATGTGTGTACACTTGTATAGGAGATATCATAACACTTTGTGTCATGTTTAATCAACAAATTACTTGAGATGACATATGTAGAAGAATTGTGCTCAGAACAATCAAAAATAGAAAAGAGAAAAAGAGTGTTCAAACAAAAACCAGCAATTTTAAAATGGAAGTACATGAAACATTTGAAGAATATCAACACAATCTATCAAGAACAACCATCACTTGTGACATCAGAGGAATTCAAGACTTCATCACTTTAGATCCTGATACTGTGCCGAAGCAGGTCTGCCAAACCTGGATAGCTGATGTTGGTTACACTTTGTGTTTGTCGCGTTCATGGAGTTAATGCTTTGAGTATTTCCCTTGCTACCATTGTCTTCTGATAAAATTCAGCGATGATTTTTTAGGGGCACCATTGCGGTGCAGGTGGCACCGGAATGATCCGGCATGGGTGGTCGGAGCGCATATGCAGCTATTTTTGGATGCCACATTCGGTTTGCTGGCTATCACATTCTTCTTCTTCTTCACTATATTTTGCATTGCTTTAGCTAATGCAATGACTCCCTGATTTGAAACACCAGTACTCATCTTAGGCCTGTGGAGTTCATAAAACAGGTGTACAGAGGTGCATTCATTGCAAACAATAACAATTATCCCTAACATTTTGGTAAAATACACTGATATCTCTTGAGCTTTAGAGAAATTATTGTAAGTTCTACAATTTTAGTATAATTACAATGATATGTTTTTTAGAAAGGTTAAATAGACTGAAACTAATGAAAATAATATGAAGATAAAAAGATAAGTGTGCGATGCCATTTGATACTACTTGGTAAGTCGCAATGAAGAAGCAACCCAGTTAAGTGTCTGTAGCAATCACATGACCACTTGACCAAATACTTGTATAAACAAACAAGAATAAATATAGAAAATAACATCATCACCAACTCCTGCAGTAGGCAATGCTAAATTTATACAAACAATATAGGGAAATTCTAACATACACACCCATGGAAGGAGTGCACCTAGGGGTGTAAAAATGGGCCACGGCTTGCCTGGCTCGGGTCCGAGCCTAACCCAAGACCTTGAGTTTGGGCCGTCATTTTGAAATTTGGCCCGGCCCATGAGCCCGCTCAAGGCTCGTTCAAAGCCCAGCTTGAGATCCAATCCACTCGAGGCTAATTTCATTTTTAGTAGAAAGAATAAAATTTTGATGGAAAAAATAAAAAAAATAAAAAAAATGTTTAGGTCCGCCCAAGCCCGAGCCCAGGTCTAGGCCCGTCGGCCTACCCAAGGCCTGAATACTCCCTGGGTTTGGGCCTGGGCCTAATTTTCTGGCACGTGGGTCGGCCTGGCTCGGCTGGACCTGAATTTTGGGGAGAGCCTACACAACCCGATACGAGCCTGGCCAGACCAAATTTACACCCCCACCATATGTACCCATAGTTATGTCATTTTCTTCTTTAGTTATAATCAATTTTTTCTTTAGTTGTGACATTATTTTAGTTATGCCTCGGATTGTATTTAATTATAACATTTTTCTTTTTTTAGTTGTGGCACAAAAAAGTATAAAGTTATATTATTTATTATTTAATTATAAGGTGCAAATATATAGCCAAATTTGATCATTGTGTTACATAACAAAACACAAAAATAAATAAATTAATTAAAAAAAAAGAAGAAAAAAAAAAAACCAGTAATATCATACCAATATGGGGGCAAAATTTAAATTACCTTTACGCATCAAATAGTGAGATACTAAGACCATCTCCAACGGTGAACCAAACCCAGCATCAGATTCAAATTTTGATGAAAAAGCCTCTTTTTCATGCTCCAACCGTTGCACCAGATTGATATCAAAATGAGATTTCAGTAAAAAAAGCATCAAACTGAGAACGAAACACAGATTTTACCGAATCACTGTTACTGACTGTTGAAAGAGGTACACCGGTCAACCACCCGGTTGCCCGGCCGGTTGACCAACCGGTCGCTCGGTTCTCTTTGAAATACATGGGTTCAAACCGGTCAAAAACAGTTCAAACAGTTAAAAAAAAAAAAAATTTGCCTTTGCCGGTCGACCGGTTGGTCAACCGACCGGTCGACCACCTCCCCAATTTCACTTTGATGCTCACCGTTGGAGCGCCTCGTATCAAATTGAGAAAATCGTCTTTTTTTTCTTCAAATTTGATGAAAAAAGAAGTGCAGTGATTTTCTCAACCGTTAGAGCATCTCCAACGCTGCGTTTCTTTTTTCATCAAATTTGAAGAAGAAAAGGACGATTTTCTCAATTTGATACGAGGCGCTCTAACGGTGAGCATCAAAGTGAAATTGGGGAGGTGGTCGACTGGGTGGTCGACCGGCCGGTTGACCAACCGGTCAACCGGCAAAGGCAAATATTATTTATTTTTTATTTTTTTATTTTTTAACTGTTTGAACTGTTTTTGACCGGTTTGAACCCATGTATTTCAAAGAGAACCAGGCGACCGGTTGGTCAACCGGCCGGGCAACCGGTTAGTTGACCGGTGTCCCTCTTTCAACGGTCAGTAAACGTGATTTCACCAAATCTGTGTCTCGTTCTCAGTTTTGATGATTTTTTTTATAAAATCTCATTTTGATATCAATCTGTGCAACGGTTGGAGACATGAAAAAGGGGCTTTTTCATCAAAATTTAAATCTGGGCTGGGTTTGGTTCACCGTTGGAGATGGTCTTACTAATACATCATTGATTCCAAGTTTTGATGTAAATATATTATAATTAAATAAAATTTTTATAAAAATTAATTATTTATTTAAATTAATAATTTAAAACATAACTTTAGAGACTTTGAAAACCAAAGATCATTCTACTTGACTTTTGGTGAAAATTATATTTGACAAAATATTTACTTAGTTTTTATGCAAGTAAACAACGATTTTTGGTATGTTTTTTACATCAAAATAAAAAATTAAAAAATTGATGAAAGAATCATAAGATTTTAGAAGAGGATTTTCTCCAATACTTTTTATCCAATTATGCTGTTAAATTTTACCTTTGGATCATCTGCAAAGCTGAACAATTCAATGGTGATGGTTGGTTGCATGAAGAAAGTGTCGGAAAGGTTTCAGATCTGAAGATTCTGCACAAAGTACTGTGAGATACGTGTGTTATAGAGGACGGATACAAGATACAAGATACAAGATTCAATGGTATGCAAGATTCTAATATAGGAGGGCAAACGTAAATTCTAATAAAAAATAAAAATGGTAAATTACATATTAATTTCAACGAACATAAAACGTGAAATAGCAATAAAGAATATATATAAATAAATATATTTTCCTATGCTCTTGTTGAGTTATAAAAAATCAATATAAAATATTTGCTCTTACACTTTATATCAAATCTCACTTTGACACATACACATGAAATCATGATACTCAACCATTTGAACTTCTGGTCAAATCTTATTTTAATCCTATAGATAAAATCATGATAGTTAACCCCTTATGCTTTTGATTAAATCTCGCTTTGGTCCCTATATAAATGTCAATGTCCCTCTTTTATTACTCCATTGTCTAAATACTTAATAGAATTTAGTCATGTGACAAGAATGTGACTATCAAATGAGAGTAAGAGAGAAAAATCATTCCTACTTCCCACTAATACAATTATAGATTAAAACAAAATACAGATTGTGAATGATTAAGAATATTAACTAGGGTTTTGCATAAATTGGAATTATGAAACTCTATTCTTCACAGTAACACAGTCTTTGTCTATTCTTATTTCTTTCTCTTCGATTTTTCTTCTGCCTTTTTTATTTTTATTTTTATATATATTTCAAAAACTCTTGAATTTTCATCCCAATTAATTTTCAACATACAAATATATATATATATATATATTATATTATATTATATAACTCTCACGTACTTATCACATAGGACAAAGAGTGTATTGATGAAAAATATTGATGATATTTCTCTCTTACCATCATTTCATAGTCACATTCTTGTTACATGATTATATTCTATTAAAGATTTAAATAATGAAGTAACAGAATGAGAACATTAATTGACACATTTGTGGATATTAAAGTAGAATTCAACCAAAAGTGCAGTTGACTGTTACAATTTTATGTGTAGAGCTAAAATACGATTTGACCAAAAATACAGAGGGCTGACTGTCACAATTTTATGAGTAGATGCCAAAGTGAGATTTGACGAAAAATGTTAGGGATTGACTGTCATAATTTCATGTGTAATGATCAAAATGCAATTTGATACAAAATGTAGACATGCAAAGTGTAATTTATCCTAAAACAATCTTTCGGCACATTGTGAAACACCAAATTTTATTGTTATGTTTAGTGGAAATTGTTAAAAAAAAAATTAAAAGAAGGCGAATCAATATAATTTAAAATAATTAATATTAATAAATAAAGCACTTTTTAAATTCGAAGGGGATTGCCCCTTACTCCCTCTAAATCCATTTATATATATATATATGTACACATATATATCTCGTAGAATTCTAAAGAGAACTCTATTGGCTTGCTAATGAAAAAAAATAAAAAAATAAAAAAATACAAGACATAAATATCACTATCACTATACGGCTTACACACCATCAGAGCTCTACTATTAGCTCCCAAACATTATTCATGTATGTATGTGCGTGTGTGTAGAGTGAGTGGGAATGTAAAACAATGGAAAGTAGAGAGACAGAGAACATACGAAAGGTTTGAGGATGTTGTCAGTCTCGTCCCAGTTTCTCTGTATGTATTAATCAGACGGCATTCTTATCCTTCATCCAAAGTACGTACTTAAAAACAAAAAAGACAAGCAAGGGCCACTGGGTGCAAAAGATTCAGAACAATAAGAATTAATATATATATATATATTATATAGAAGAGAGAGAGAGAGAGAGAGTCCAAGTAGAAGAAGAATAAGATGATGATGAGGGTGGTGGGCGTATTGATTTTTTTTTTGGGATTAGCATAAATAAAATTATGGGAAGATTATGAATTTGGCGCTGCTAATAGATAAGATCCTAACAAACTGCTTATATTGTTATTTGGATAAATTTTTGGGATTTAGAACCAAAGAATTAACCCAACTATAACTTGTTAATCAAATTAGTGTTCTAAGCTCCAAAAAAAAAAAAGTTTTCTAAGCAATGTGGCATTTTATGATTGGCTACTTATTACACAAAACAAAATCTATCTAGATATTTAAGGAAAGTTGTATCTTGTTGTAATTCAAATTTCTATCTAACAAAATATTTTTAACTTCTAAAAAAACTCCATAATGCTTATAGGTTAACTCAACTAGTACTAATAGGATCCCTTGAAAGTAAGGTGGTCAAGAGTTCAGGGTTCAAGTTGCGGTCGTTTGTCCCAAAAAAAAAAGAAAAAAAAGAAGCACTAATTGGGAAGTACAATTCTAACAAAATTTGATCCTATAAAATAAATAAATACATAAATTCTATCCAAAAAACAAATAAAAAAAGAAAAAGAAAAATGAAAGAGATCATCTACAAATACCTTGATTCAACTTTTTATCTTTTTAAAAGGTAACATTTTTGCAACCATAGAATTCAATTGTTGAAGAAAAATAATTTGCCCAATGACTGTAATAAAAATAGGAAAATGTTTTACACTTCTAATAAAACTTTCATAATTTTACTTCTAATGTGGAATGATAGATGTCAACTTTTGATTTGTCACATATTCAATTATGTAGGACTCTACTTCCTTACTATATCATTAGAGGTGCAATTGAGAGTGATAAAATGAGAAAATCTGGCAAAACTCATAAAAAAATATTATACTAGAAATTTTGTATTATTGAAATTATTACACTAAAATTGAAAGGCTCGTATCTACCAACTATTGGTATTTATTCTACCAAAAATATGATTGGTACAAAGTAATAAGCAAAGAATTACAATATGTTGTTTATTGTATATCATGATATATTGGAATATATTTACTTTATTATAATTAAATTGGTTTCTTAGGAGTTTATTTGGCATCTCTAAAAAGCATCTCTATTTGATACTTTAAATATGATGTGACATTTCAACGGTCATATTTTGATATCACGTATCAACTTTACTCAGTGTGTCAAAAGTTAATGTGTCATTTGACATCACCTTTTCATGCCAATTTTGACATGTTCGTACTTCATATATTTTTCTTTTTTTCCTTTTTCAAAATAGAAGAGCTTCTATGTAAAAAAAACAGTTTAAATTTAAAACATAATAAAATAATAAATTTGACATATCGGGTGGAGAACTTTCATATCTAATTGACATATACTAATTTGCCACTTAAACTTTCAAAAAAATTTGACATACCAAATCTTGAAGGTTTGGGCGGAGATATTCTAAATAAGTACACTTATTTAGGTCATCTTATCTCTTTACTTACACTTATTTAAATTAACCCCTAGGTGTTTGGAAAGGGCTAAAATAGCTCATGTCAGGCTAAAATAACTAAGAAAATAAAAAATTTCATCTCATCATATTTTCATAAAGACTAAATAACTAATTAAAATAACATATTACCAAATGGGAAGGGAAACGTTTATCGGGTAAAAAGAGTAGGAATTTTAAGCAAAGCTGGACGGTTTTGTTCCTTAACAAAGAATTTACCACGCAAGTTTTTCAAGACTAAGATCAAACAACTAATAAATGTTGTTAATACACTTCTTTGGAAAAGATAAATATGTTAGCGCTTTTAGAGACCCAAGTACATTTAAAAAAAGAAAAATTGCCACACTAAAAAAAATAATAAATAAACAACGAATCTTAGAATTTGACTCTTCTAACAAAATAGTTTTTAATTTTTTCAATTTAAATTCTGAACTTTTGATTTGTCTTCAATTTAAACCATTAACTCTTTTTGTGAAGTAAATTGACCAAAAAAAAATAGTCATTAACTCAATGAAAATGGTACTTTAAATATTTTATGTTATATTGAATTTAATGATTAAAATATTATTATTTTTTTGTCGATGTTAGTTAACAAAAATAAGCAAATGATTTAAATTGAAAACAAATCAAAAGATTATAATTTAAATTGACAAAATTGAAAACTGAAATTTTATTTCGGTCTTGCTACGTAGCTCGAATGCCCGAATGTCGTTTTTGTTTTTTTTTTTTTTTTTTTCAGACGCAGAAATGGAGGGGAGGAGTAAGGAGAGAGGAGAGGAGAGGGGGGAGGAGGGAGGAGGGACTAGAGGGGGCCTAAAAAATGGAGGGGGAGGGGAAGAGGGAGGGAGGAGGAGGAGGAGGCGCGAGGACGGAGGCGACGCGATCGGGGCAGAGCCGACGAGGGGCGGAGGGCTGCGACACGACGACGGCGGGCGGAGGGCTGCCTCCTCTCTCTCTCTCTCTCTCTCTTTCTCTCCCTCTCCCTCTCCCTCTCCTCTCCCTCTGTTTCAGCCCAAAATGACGAAGAAGAAGAAAAAAAAAAAAAAATACAGCCCAAAACGACGTCGTTTTGGGGCTGTCGAGCCGTTCGAGCCAAGGCAATTTCGAGCACTGAAACATTTTCCATTTTATTTTGTTAAAATTGTCAAACTCTAGGTTTTTTTTTTTTTTTTTTTGTAATTGTCCCAAAAAATTTAGAAAGTTCAAGAATAAATTTTCAGATAAAGATTTACATTAAAAATAAATAAATAAATAGATAAATTACCTAAAATATCTAGGATTCTTAAATGAATAAAGTTATACGCGTCAATTAGTATATTAATTTGTACCAATAGATGATGTGACATAATTTTAAAAGTTTTAGGTGTTTGTAGTTTATATAATAGGTGCATTCTATAGTTTTGAAGTGACAATATCATATTGGTATACTAATTGGCATATCGATAGATATATTTAACACCATACATGTTTCTTAACAATGAGATTAAGTTTGACCAAAAAAGTTGTTGAGGAATTGAATATATTTTGGTTTGTATAACAAGTGCCAATCATAGATTGTTATATTGTTTGGGATGTACTAGCTCCTTCATAATGAGTTCGAACAAAATCTTGTCCAGTTCAAACAAATTTATAAATTTTATCCAAACAATTCTCCATATTAACTTCACAATACACCCACTCAATGTCCACCACAAATTTTGACAGCTCTCTGGTCCGTCCCCAGTGTTTAGCTCTTTTTTCCTTCATAATTGTTTTGGTAATTAACTATTTTGTTCATATTTGAATTTTTTATGAAATGACGTCCAGAAAAGTGGTTTTTTGGGGGGGGGGGGATTGTTTTGGTAATTAACTATTTTAGTTGATATTTGAATTTTTTATGAAATGACATCCAGAAAAGTGGTTTTTTTTTTTGGGGGGGGGGGGTCTTTTTTCCTTCATAATTGTTTTGATAATTAACTATTTTAGTTGATATTTGAATTTTTTATGAAATGACGTCCGGAAAAGTGGTTTTTTTTTGGGGGGATTAATAACTCTTTGATTATTTTAACTAATTTCCAAACTTGAGTGTGATATATTTCCTCTTGGGGATGACTTTAGTTTTTAGGATTTTTACATTATATATATAGATACAAACAATATCTAACTGTAGGTACAATTTGATAAGGTTTACAGTTTATCATTATTTTATTTAAAAAAATATATATAAACATGTCTATGTTTAATTTTGTAAAATAAAAATTTGGTATATATATATATATTTTAAATTAATTTTTGAAAATAAGTGAAAGGAGTGCATAGCAAGAGGTGGTGTTATCCACAATTGAATATATTGGTCAGAGATGGTAGCCACTAAAGTGATTTCCAATAAGAGATATGGCTAAAGGTAGTTGACGCTGGTGGAATGTGGTTAGTGATGACTAGGGGAGGTGGTGATCTGATGAGAGGTGTAGGGTGTTGGGATCTGGGATCCGCCCAAGACCATATAGAAATCTTTGCAAGCATAAAAACACCCATGCACAAGGAGACACAATATTTAACGTGGTTCGGCCTCAATGCCTACGTCCACGGGAGAGTAACCGGATTTCACTATACCAATGGGAATACAGAAAGATTACAATAGAGGAGAGCTCACACTCTCCTCACTCACCCATCACCCGTCTCCCTCGCTACACCGAGGAGGACGGTCTTTCCGCCTCACATCTCTCACCCTCTTTGGTTGCTCGGTTCTCTTCTCTCTCTCTCTCACTCTTTTTGCCTCTCCTCTCCACCTCCATTTATAGGGGAGGGAGTAGGTGAGAGTTTGGCTTGGCATGGTGGTTGTTGGCCAAACTTGGTTGGTGGCCAAACTTGGGTTGGTGAGCCGCCGGTTGGTGAGCCGCCAAGTGTGTTCCATTGCCAAGTGTGTTCACACATGGGGTGATAACTCCACAATCACCCCTCAACCCATGTGAGGTGAACCACTGCACACACTGCTGCTCATCTTGTCACGCCCAAAATTCAACATAGTCTGCATCTCTTCACTGAGACGCTGCACCCCTGAAGCTAGAGATAATACACCAGAGATACAAGAGGAGGAGGGAATCCTACATCCTCAACTCAACTCACACCACTCTCTGATTTGGAGAGAGCCTCTGCTCCCATCTCCACAGATCTCTTCCACGCTTCTGTCTCGGATGTCTTCACCTGCTATGCTTGAACTTGCGCAACCAAGATATCTGAACCCCCTGCTTGGATGTCCTGCACCCCTGCTCGGATGCCCTTGACTGTCATGCCTTATCTCACCAGGACCAGTCATTGGAGTAATAGAAAACTCGTTGTGTATCCCATCAACGTCCTCTGTCTTCTTTGCTCGGAGCTTTTCCTCTGAACTATCAGCCTTTGCCCTCTGCACCTCTGAACAACCTCCTGGCGTTTCCACATACGCTTGTTGTCTGTGCCTTTGCAATCCCTGATTTGTTGTCCAGTAGATTGATGGTTGACAGTAGCTCCATCTATCAAAACATCGTCAGCTATGCACTTCCTTGCATAGTGAACACGGGAGCAACTAGAAAACTTCAAAGTTTGACACATCAACATCCTTAAGTTTCCTTGCTCGGAGCTTATTTCTTGAACAACCAGCCTTTGCTTCTGCACTTCAGAACAACCTCTGCGCGTTTCCACATACGCCCGTTGTCTGTGCTGCAATCCCTGATGTTCGGTTCTGTCTCACTTGTACGTCCGTACTGATGTTTGACAGTTAGCCCTTCTGCCAAGACAACTTCCACCGGTCTATACAAGTTACCACTATGCAACTCCGGGCATAGTACTCGCACCCATGGCTCTTGAGTGATCATCGTGGCTTCATCTCTCCTCCTGCGCTCCGAGCTCGCCTGAGAGATCACATCAACTCTATCCTTGCTGCCATGGAACTAAGAACCACCATAGAGAAAAAAACTTCTATCCTTGGCGCGCACCCTTGCGTCTTATCTGTCTCAATTTCTCTGTCTGGAAGTTCTGTGAACTTTCCAACCTGCTGCTTCATACTCTTCTCACGCCTCTGTACGACACTCTAGCGTACCCTTGCACTGCTGCACGTCTGCATTTGTGCTCCTGCGCTTAGTATGCTCCTCTGCACTATTGTTCTACACGTCCACATCATAGTACCTACTCGTATACAGTAGCTCCAACAGCCACAGTATTTCCCTGAGCCTGTACTGGTTGCCAAATCATCTATCCGTCGATGAATGGTCTTCTCTTCTGATTGAACCAGATCCTCCGAACACTTCAACAACCAGGAAAGTTCCCAGGAAAGACTGGTGGGGTCACAACCGGTCCACTTAAGAACCAGTCTCCTTAGACAGTGTCTTTTTGACAGAACTTTCCTAGACATTGTTGATCTTGAGATAATCATGCCTGCAATCTCTGATCGCCCCTGACCAATCCTGATCCCTCGATTGCATTTGATCAAGCCTGATCTCATCTGGTCTTCATGATCTATCTCGAGTTGTACCTGGTTGTCCAATCTGGTCAGAATCTGCCCATTCCAACCTTTCAATGAATCCGCAGCGTTCCACAATATCCGGCAACCTTCCTTCGAGTATTGAAGATGACAAACCCCCATGTTTTGACAATCTTTCCAAACCATTCAGAATCTCACTATTCTGACCTTGCGGTTGCGTCCGGAGCGGTCCGTTTAGCTAGGACCAACATTCGCTGCACTTCCGGGGACCTCACTGAAAAATTTCCCCGAAAGTTGGGCCACACCACAATTTTCTGAAAATTCTGGGCCAAGTTGCAATTTTCAGAAGTTCAGGGAATATTC
Source organism: Camellia japonica (assembly GCA_030407325.1). Classification (NCBI taxonomy): domain Eukaryota; kingdom Viridiplantae; phylum Streptophyta; class Magnoliopsida; order Ericales; family Theaceae; genus Camellia; species Camellia japonica. The sequence goes on along the minus strand of JAPPVO010000016.1, from coordinate 68,558,038 downwards.
CGTGTACCAACAGAATATTCCGTCCACTGCACCTGATGCCGTTCGTCCCTTTCATCTGCCTTCCTTTTACAGAAACTCCGTCTCCAAAATCTGACCGTACGGATGTGTCCGGAATACTCCAAATAGTCGGAAAACACTATTGGATCACCAAAAACGGACTCCAAATGGCTTAGAACTAGCCAAAACATTTTGTACGCCTCAGATCTGCGGCCACATCTTAGCCGCGAAGCACTGGATCCTTCCCCTGCGGTTGCACCGTTGCCGCGTAACACTGGATCACTCCCTGCCTCTGGTTGACTGGTCAGCACCTCTGCTGACGTGGCAGACACGTGTTCTGCTGACTTGGCAGACACGCGGCAGTCCCTGCTGCCGTGGCGATGACGTGGCGAAGCCACGTGTCTATGACGTGGCATGATGACGTGGCAGCCACTGGGCCTCCCCATGCTGACGTGGAGCCACATGGCGCTGACGTGTCGCGCGTGTCACCTGCGCGTGCTCCACACGCGCGCTCCCCTCAGTCGTCGTCCTCTCTGCGCGCGCGTGGGGGCGCGTGACCGAGACTGAACCCACGTGCCGGCTTTCTCTTCGGCGCGTGGAGGTGCGTGTCGTGACTGGGCCTCACGCGCCACCTTCTAGGGGCGCGTGAGGGCGCGTCCAGTGTCCCCTGGGCTTCTGCTTTATGTTTCTGGACTCCTCTCGTCGAGACCTTGCTTCTGGTATGCTCAAACCCTGATTTCGAGCATTCCGATTTCTGGGCAGTTTCGAGGAACGCACTGTTTTTGTTCCGAAACGCCACCGACGAGACTCTGATACCACTTGTTGGGATCTGGGATCCCGCCCAAGACCATATAGAAATCTTTGCAAGCATAAAAACACACCCATGCACAAGGAGACACAATATTTAACGTGGTTCGGCCTCAATGCCTACGTCCACGGGAGAGTAACCGGATTTCACTATACCAATGGGAAGATTACAGAAAGATTACAATAGAGGAGGAGCTCACACTCTCCTCACTCACCCACTCACCCGTCTCCCTCGCTCACACCGAGAGAGACGGTCTTTCCGCCTCACATCTCTCACCCTCTTTGGTTGCTCGGTTCTCTTCTCTCTCTCTCTCTCACTCTTTTTACCTCTCCTCTCCACCTCCATTTATAGGGGAGGGAGTAGGTGAGAGTTTGGCTTGGCATGGTGGTTGTTGGCCAAACTTGGGTTGGTGAGCCGCCGGTTGGTGAGCCGCCAAGTGTGTTCCCATTGCCAAGTGTGTTCACACATGGGGTGATAACTCCACATAGGGGTGTACACGGTCCGGATTATTTTAGTTTTGAGAAAATTCAAGAACCGAATCGATTCTAATGGTTCTGTGATTTTGAGAACCAGACTAGACCGTTACACTTGTAAAACCGGACCAAAACCAAATCGAAAAAATAGTTCGGTTTCGGTTTGGTTTACGGTTCCAAAAATTTCTATTTCAAGAATAATTATTAATATTAGCAAAATAATTACTCAAACTAATTACATTTAACTCATGATAAAAACTAATAATATTAAGGTATTACTTAATATTACATATATATACCATCCTAATATCATTAAAATTATAAAACGAATTAATAAAAATAAAACTTGATAATATATATATATATATATATCTTTTAAAATTCGGTTCGGTTCGATTCGAACCGCGGTTTTTTCATAAAATCTATTAACCAAACCGTTTTTACGGTTCTCATATTTTTTAATCTGAAACCGAACCAATTCTTAATAGAACCGAACCAAACCGTATGATTCGGTCTAGTTCGGTCCGGATTACTGGTTTGAACGGATTTTTGAACAGCCCTAAGAGGTGATTATTGAAGTAGTTGATGATAGTGTTAAAAATGGACATTTATCCATAAATTCCTTCCCACCTACTTCTGTTCCATTTAATCTTTTTTTTTTTTTTTTTAATTGTTTTAATAAGTTCTATGAGTGACATAGTTACTAAAATGTCCTTAATAATAATAGGGTGAAGCGCACATTAATATCTATATTAACAGTGTGAATGTTTCATGATGTGAATATTCACACTGTCAAATTTACTTAATGTGAATGTTCATATCAACGAATTGCTAATGGTTTAAAAAATATTTTAAGGATAAAATTGTTTATAAAATACCTTAAATATAAAAATTATAATTTGATAGATCAAATGTCCAAAATAATGGATTTGGAGTGGCTACTGTGTGGGATGCACAATAGCCATTGTTGTGCAACCAAATGGGCCCATTTCCGAACCGTTCACATTTTAGAATACATCAAGTAGAACATACCTACAAAAAATCAAGTTAATTGGATATCGTTTACCCATTCATCCACTCGCATTTGTATTCATTTTAATACATTACTTTAAATCACAATAGTTATTTATTTTTGTAGATACAAATGTAAGTAGATGAATGGGTAAACGATATCTGATTAACTTTATTTTTTACAAGTATGTTCTACTTGATGTATTTTAAAATGTGAACAGTTCGAATTATCGAAATGAGTCCCAAAATAAACCTATTTACAAAACTACTTTACTAATTAATTGAGATATAAGTGCTTGAAAGAGAACATTCTAACAAACAACAATGATTTAGAGCTCTAAATATTGAGCTCTAAATCCATCACTAGTGAAGTGAAAAAAAAAAAAAAATCTGTGACAATAAGTGAGATCCACTACCACATCATTAGTGACACCTCTAATTAGAGATCTCAAGCTTTATTCTTCTAACAAATTCCCCATTAAAAATGGGGTGGGAATGGAAGTGATGAGCGGTGATGGTGCCCGGAGGTAGTGGGAGAAGGATGAAAGAATGTTGTTTTGTGAAATCATTGTCAATCAGGCCATATTATTTAGGAAAAATTACAAATCCGTGGTAACTTCACAAATATTTATAAATTTAAGAAAATTTTATAACTTTAATTATTAAAGTTGGCAAAATTTATCACTAATTTAAAATTATTTCGAAAACATATACTGATTTAAAATTTTTCCTAATATTTACAATATTTTTAGAATAGGGTTGAATTTTGTATGTGTCTCACATTAGGTCGGTTGGTGAACATTATAGGTGAAAAAGCGATCATTCAAAAAAAAAAAAAAACTTTTGTAAGATAAAGTGTAATGATATTAATTACATTCTGTTTTAATTTCTCACAATTTTTTTTGCAAAAGATTAAAAGACAAAAAAGAATATTTAAAAAAAAGGTAGATTATAAATAATTAATAATGATATTAATTATATTCTGTTTTAATTTCTCACAATCTTTATGCAAAAGATTAAAAGACAAAAAAAAATATTAAAAAAAGGTAGATTATAAATAATTAATAATGATATTAATTATATTCTGTTTTAATTTTTCACAATCTTTTTGCAAAAGATTAAAAGACAAAATAAAATATTAAAAAAAGGTAGATTACAAATAATGTTGCTATGGTGGTGGTGACAAGAGATGGTAGACAGAGAAGAATGACTGAAAATTGGTCTTGACAAAATTAAATAAATAATTTTTCCAAAATTTCAAAATTGTTGCAGCATTTTTTTTAAATGAAATTACTTTCTAATTCTAAATATTTTGAAAATATATGATTAAAAAAACCACAAAAACAAAAATACTTTATGAAATAAGGCTTAAAAAAAGGGAAAATTGGTCTAATATCTCTCTTCAACTTTTAGTAATGGGAGAGGTCCATAATATAATTTTTTTTTTTATAACCTAAGGTCCCTCACCCACGAGTCCGAATCCTCGGCCGCATATTCCTACCGCCATCCTCCTGCGGCGCCCCAAAACGGCGTCGTTTTGGGGCCAAATTTGAATTTAAAAAAAAAAAAAATACAGAACAAAAGCAAGAAAGGAAGAAGAAGCAAGAAGGAGGAAGGAAGGAGGGAGAAGAAACATCTCAGATCATCGCATGCTCCGATCATCATTTTGGGTCTTGCAAGTCTCGAAACATCTCAGACGATGTCGAGCGACCCATTTTCGTACCCTATCGACACCACCAATTGATTGAACTCTTCTTTCCCAAATCCCTTGAAATAGAGCTCTGTTCTCGGCTCAGACCGAAACTCACTTCTCACTCCGCCCAACACCTTCAGCCGAAACTTCCCTCCGACATCACCCATTTCGCCTCTCAACTCGTTCTTCGAGTTTCAACGATCAGAGTCGATTCAGAACCAGAAAAGGCCAAGAAAGAAGACAAAGAAGACAACCTATTTGATTAAACATCATCAAAACATTTTTATTTCATCAAGCATTCTGTATTCTGTATCCAACCAAAATGAAATTTTCTTGTTTATGTTTGTGTTGTTTATGTGTATTCTGTATCCGCCCAAAATTTCATCAAGCATCATCAAGCATTATCAAAACATTTTACCCACCCAAAATTTCAAACCCAAGAACTAAAATCAAATTTCATCATCATCATCATCATCATCATCATCAAACCCAGAATAATTTCAAACCCAGAATAATTTCATCATCATCATCAACAACAATAACTAAAAAAAAAAAAAAAAGAGCAGAGAAAGAGAGAGAGACCCATTTTTCGACGCCATTAATGGGTTGAATGTGAAGTTTGATTTAAAGCTTGGCATTTTGCTGATTGATTTCATGGAGGTGGGTTTGATTTTGGCTTCTCTCTCTCTGTATTCAGTTTTGGGGGAGAACCAGAAAAGGCCAAGAAAGAAGACAACCCTTCCTTGCTTTTGTTCTGTATTTTTTTTATTTATTTATTCAAATTTGGCCCCAAAACGATGTCGTTTTGGGGTGCCGCAGGGATGGCCGTAGGAATATGCGGCCGAGGTCCGGACTCCCTCACCCACACCCATATATCACATCTTCTCTCTCTCTCTCTCGCTCTCTCTTTCCCCCCATTTCTCTCCTCTGTATTCTCTCTATCTCTGTATATACGGGCTGCAAGACAACGATGTCGTTGCTGTGAATCTCATACCGACATGAAGAGGAAGAAGAAGAGGAAGAGAATTTATTCCTTCAGTTGAATTTTCTCTGGTATTTGAATTTTTCCTGAAAAATTAAAATTTAGATTACTTGTTTTGATTTTCACTGATTAGTTGTCTCATTGTGTGTAATTTTCCTTTTGAAATGAATTTTCTCTGGCACTAAAGATATCCCCTTTAGATTAATTTTCTCTTTTTCTCTGTGCTTTGTTTGATTTTCTCTGACTAATTGTCTCTTTGATTTTCTCTCAAATTTTTTCTAGCATTTGAATTTTTCCTACCCACATTAAACTTTCACTAATTTATGTTGCTTGTTTGATTTTTACTGGATTTCTAACTTTGAATTTTATTTTGATCTTTTGGGATGTGTAGTGTTTGTTGTATTTTAAACTGTAATTAGATTTTGTATTTTAAGTTTTTTGATAATTTAGCGTGGTGTTATCTTGTAAAAATGATAGAAAAATTGGTTTGTAAGTAGCTCAATTTTTTCTGATTTGTTCAAAATACAAAAAAAAATTGTGAGCAAATCAGAAAGAAAAAAAATTGGTCAAAACACACAGAAATTTGTGAGTAAATTAGAAAAATTTCAAACCAAAGAAATTTCAGACAAATTTCTCTGTGTTTCAAAATTTCTTTGTAAAAATTTGAGGAATCCCAAACTATTTTAAAAATATTTCATGTTCATTATGTTATAAAATATTAATATGAGGGATCTTTAAAAAAATTTCCCTAAAAGGAACATACACATATCTTTTCTTCTTTCTCGATTTGCTTTCAAATTTTTGTCATCAAAGTCTACTCTTTACTTTTCATGTAGGGCAGTCTCAGTCTATTTTATCATCTTTGCTTTAGAAAAAGAAAAAGGAAAAAAAAAAAGAAAAAAAAGAAGCAATAACAATTTCTTTTTAAAAAATAAAAGCATGCAAATGTTGTTAGGGACTCGGGGCACACTAGAACTAAAGATAATAATATCAGTAATGCTACGCTTCAGGAAAAGGGTTTCAGGAAAAGCATCAGGAAAATTATCTTACCGGTAAGAGAAGGAAAATTATCTTACCGGTAAGAGAATTCTCTTACCGGTAAGAAACCCATCACGTCAAAGGAAAAAAATGAAACGTGATGAGAATTCTCTTACCGGTAAGATAATTTTCTTGATGTTTTTCCTGAAGCACTTTCCTGAAGCCTAGCATTTTTATAATAATATTACAAGTGTATGGATTGAAAGTATTCCATTTACGTTATGATTGATGTTTTTAAGTTATGTTTAAAGAAAAATTTACCTATAAATCATATTTTAAGAAATGTTAATTCATTTAATTTCAAAATATTTTTTTATAATTTCATTAATTTAAAAAAAGTAAATTCAATATATTATTTGTAAATTGAATTTACAGTTATATTTTATTTCTGTTATATTTCTTTCTTTCTTCCTTTCTTTTTCTTTTTTATTTTCTACTAGAAAGGTAAAATACACAACCTTTGAAAATCAAATTCGGAATTAATTTTTATATGAGAATTTTATTTTATTTGAAATTACTTGAAATGTGAGATTCTTCAAATATTTCAAAAAGAGTACAAAAATGATTTGAAATATAGGATTTTTCAAACATTTCAAAAAGATGTGAGATTATTCAAACATTTCAAAAAGAATACAAAAACTCCTTAGTAAGTTTTGGACAAATGTATAATTTCAAACTGTAATACTCCAATGTAACACTTAAACGTAACACTAAAATGTAACACATTAAAAAAATTTGTTAGCATACTTTTCTCAAAGGTAATCCTCCAATATAACACACAAAAAAAAAAAAAAAGATGTGAAATTCTTCAAACTATTCTAAAAAGAGTACAAAAATTTCTTATTAAGTTTGGACAAATGTATAATTTCAAACGGTGAGTGTTACATTTAGGAAAAATATACTAAGGAATTTTTTAATATTTTTGTGTGTTACATTAGAGTTTTTATATTTGAGAAAATTACACTAATTTTTTTTTTTTTTTAGTGCTACGTTATTGCATTTGGAAAAAAGTACACTAATGAATTTTTTTGTGTGTTACATTAGAGTTTTACGTTATTGAAGTGTTACATTCTTGTTTGTAATGTGAGTTTTGTTTTAGAAGAGAAAATCCAAAATCTCTATAGTGCAAATTACCCAAATGTGTAATTTCACATTTAGAGAAACTCACTTTTATTCTTAAAAAATTAAACTTAAATGTGTAAGTGACTACCATTTTATATAATTTGTACTTCAATATAACTTTTGAGTTCATAAGAAAAAAAAAATAAACAATTCATAAAATTATATTTTAAAATTTATTGATACTTCACAATTTTTAAAACTTAAAAGTAAGCCAATAAAGAAGTTTTGATAATTAAATAAAAAATGATTTGATTGACACACTCTCAACATTTTTTAAAATAAAAATGATCATTATCCTGAAAAAATTGTAGCATATAATTTATTTTCACAATTCTGAGGACAGAATGATAATCATGCATTTATAGCACAATAGCCCAACATGTCAGCAAACCAAGCTAAGTTTTTTAGGAATTAATAAACTTGACATTTAAAGAAAAAAACACACACAATTAATCTAGTGACTGTGTTAGGAACATAAAAAATCCCATATATAAATACACAGATGTAAATAAAATAAAAAAAATATTTGCATCTATAATTGTGGGACTTTTCCCGCCCACTAACAATTTGGTATTTTTTTTTCTATTATAATTTATTTAAATTATTTATCTCATAAATTATAATAAGACACTGCTTTGAAAGATTGATATTTTCATGGTATATATATATATATATATATAAATAGAAGCCATGACAATAAAGAATGACTTCCCTTTCATACCATTATTCTTCATACTTCTCCGTACTTCATTTTGATGCTCTTCGCGACAATGATCCAAAATGGCAATGGTAGAGGGCCACAATTTTTGTGGTTCAAATGGCTCAAAACTGCCAAAACGACGTCGTTTTGAGCACAAAACTTGAGCCATTTGAGCCACAAAAATTGTGACCCTCAAACATTATTCTGATCCAAAATGTTCTATCTCGTAAGCCCAACAATAACGATAAGGTATACAAAAAATTAGTTTCATCAAATATTATTGTACAAATGATTTTCATATTTACAGAATAAACGATTTCAATCATCATTATACTTTCACATATGAAAGAATATAGAGGATAATGAAATGAAAAATAACCACTAAACGGAAAATGGGAAATAGGAAATCTCATGGATAAGTCTTAGTGGTACGAATGTATTGAGACCACAAAGAAAAATGAATGGAATACTGAACATATATGTAAAATATTTTACACAATAAAATGGACACCATAATTTGAAGATGAAGAACAAGAAGCAGCACTAGTAGTACTAGTAGTAATAGTACCAAATTGATCTGTTTTTTTTTTAATCACTTTTTCTTAAAGCTCAAATTCCAATACTCCCCTATTTTATATCCAATAGGCATAATATAGTCTGGATCTGAACAAGCAGCAGAGATTGACAACTAAAAAAGCCCACAAAACAAAGGAATAAAACCGTTTCCTTTAACCCCATTATCATATGATAATGATGAATAATTCATCTTCTCCTCCATCCAGCCAACAATCTCTCTCTCTAACACAAAAAATACATTAACACCACTCATATATATGTATACATATAAAGTTCTTCCCATTTGCCATTTATATGTACGTTGGATTATAAGCTCCACAACCAGATTCATGAGGCACAGGTCGGCATCAGGCAGCTGGAAAACAAGCCCCATCCTCTCTTCTGCAAACACACAAAAATATATCAGTAAATATAAAATCACTAGAGAAATAAAAAGGAAAAGGAAGGAAAAGGAAAATAGAAAGAAATGAAAAAAAAAATTAATAGGATTTGAATTCAAAACTATGTTTGGTTTAGTTGAAAAATGGGAAAAAAAAAAAAAAAAGTGCCCAAGACTGTGTTTGGTTTAAGGATTTAGGGAAAAATTTAGAAAAAATAAAAAAAAAATAAAAAGATAAGTAAAATGTAAATAAAATATATTTAATTTTAACTAATTTCACATACTTTTTCCTTTTCCGTTTCAAATATCTCCTTAAATTCACGAACAAAGCATAGTCTAAGTTAATTTAAAAGACAAAAGGTGGCATTACATTTCTTTCTCACTTTCTTTTTCCTTGTATTTTCATTATACCCAAACAAAAAATAAAATTACGTTTCTTTTCCCTTTTTCATTTTTCTCATCAAATCTTTTAACTAAATATAGCTTAAAAGTAAGGCTAAATGTAAACCTGTTCTGATTAATGTAATATTTCGTTAACTAGAATGAAAAGCAAATTAAATAATTCTTTGATATTTATCACACATTGTGGTGTGGTGCTTCAGAGTGTGCATTAGAAATTTTACTTAGAATTTTTATCTAAAAATATCAATTTATAACTCACATTTATTATAAATCTTATACTATACAAATTTAATTTTCACCCCATAAATATTGAATGATTCTTTTGAGTCCATAGAATTGTATGGTCCATCACACATTCTATCCAAACCCCCCTTATGGACAGAGACTCGAAATTCGAATTTATCAGTAATCACAGTTCAACTGTGAACATGAGCCCTTTACGCCTACTATGATGAACTATCACATGGAAACAATTAAAATCATTCAGTACAGTACGCCATTGAACCAACTGCTTTTACTTTCTTTTTCTTTTTAACTTACCCAAAAAACTGTTATTTGTGTATTTTTATTACATGGGACCCACCTAATTTACACAAAATCAACAATCAAAAGTCTACGCCATTGATAAAGAGGGGCATGATTCTATCACATGATTCAAACGATAATCACCAGTGGTCCCCATTTTGTCAACTTTTGTGGTGATGATATTAATACATGGTTTTGAAGGTTTTTTTTTTTTTTTTTTTTCTATTACATATTTAGAATATTTATTTAAAATTTCATTAAAAAAAAAAACAATTAATTTTATGATGTACATTCATTCTATGCACACAGATTTTGTTGAATCTCATCCTAACTTTTTCATTCCGCATAAAATTTTTGACAAATTTTTTGAGTAAATAACTCTACACTCTTCCGGTTAAAAAAAAACACTAAAAAAATAACTTTACACTCCAGTTGGTGGTGAGATGAGAAAATATATATTATAATATATATTTTCACTACATTAGTGTTACATCAACACAATGTGGGTGTTTGGGAAGTGAGTTTTTATGTAGATTTTATTAGATGTAGGTTTTTATGAGATAAAAAATTTTTAGTGTTTGGGAAGATAGTTGAGTTTTTATGTGGTTGGATGTGATGTTTGTGAGAGAAAAAGTGAAATGATTATGGGGTTGGATGTGATATTTTGTTTGGATGTGTTTTTTTTGGTTTTGTAAAACTTTTGTCTTTTAGTGAAAAAAATGAGAAAAAAATTTGGGAAACTTGCTTCCCAAACACCACCACCACAACTTCTATAATGATATGATAAGACAAAATGGATATAAAGAGAGTTCTAAAAAAATATTTAAATGTAAATCAACTTTTTAAATTTTATTTGTCATGTTATTTGGGAAGAGAAATTAGGTAGATAAATCATTTTTCATTCGCATTGAGTTAGTAAATACACAATGCAAGTGAGAGGCATAGGAGTGATATATATGTTTTTTAATACTCTTTTATTTTAAGGATGTATTATTCATTTTATTACTCTTCTCATTATTTGTTACCATTTATCACTTACTCTCCCTTTGGATAGTAAGATGAAAAAAATATCATTATGTTTGGATGAATAAGAGAGAGAGAGGGGTATAAAGAAAGAAAAAAAATATTTTATTTCATTTTACCAAAATAATTTTTTATATTAATTAGTTATTTTTCTAATTTCTTCCATATGAGGATAATTATAATATTTTTAAAAAAAAAATCCATTACATTCATTTTTTTTTTTACCAAATCTTATAACTCTTAGGGGTTGTTTAGGGTGTCTTAAATAAGTGCACTTTTTGTCTTTTTGGACTAAAAAATTGAGGAAGAAAATATAGATGTTTGGGTTAATTTTTTGACTTTTTATGAAAAAATGTGTAATAAAAAATTGTAAAAATTAGTTTGTAGGAGAAAATTAAGATTGAGAGTTGTGCAGCCGTAATTGTTAACTTTTGATAAATAGTGTTAACTTTTTAACTTTTTGAGTAACTTTTTGACTTTTTGACTTTTCCTGAACACGCCAAACTTGGCCTTAGTAAAAAAAAAAAAAAAAATCTCATCATTCTTGATGAGAAACAAAGCACACACCCTTTAAGTGAAAATTCTTTTATCACCATTTCACTTCCTTAACCATCTGAACAAATGAACAAATTTCTTATCCTCACAATTTTTATTTTTATTTTTTACCAAACCTCTCCTTCCAAAAGAGTGTAATTTATAAACAAAAATGATAAAAACTTGTCTTTCTTATCATCTTTTCCCCCAATGACTCCATCCAAACGGAGTATTACCGTAATTTTTTCCTCCCTTTTGTTGGTTTTTCATGGTTTTCCAACTACGCTGCCATGAATGTGACAGACATGTAGCTTTAGCTAGTACAAGAGCGAGAAGAAAAAGAAAATGTATGGTACGGAAGAACAAACTCACTCTTCGGTGCTTGGCGCGGAGGAGTTCCGGCGAGATCTTGTAGAGATCTTCGTCAACAGCTTTGGGAGTTTTTCTCGGCTGTGGCGGCGGCGGCGGCGGCGAAAGAGAAACAGGGCTCGGCGGTTCCTTCACATCACACACCACCCATGCCTCCTTTTTCGCTCCTTTCACATGAGGGTAACGTGCTTTTGCCTTCAAAAAAAACAAAAACAAAAACACTCATCACAACAATGTCCCCATTTTCCAAAAACAAAAACACAAAGTTCGCTTTCAAAAAACAACAAAAATGCTTTCAAAATCGAAAACAGAGTTGGTTATGCTTACCCTTCGGCGAGGGACGACGATCATGGCGGGAGTGACGACGTCGTTCTCGTACAAATCGCCGGCGACATAGAGATCGCGATCTGCAGAGTAGCTGTAGCGAAGCAAGCCGGCTTGCCTCGCCGATTCGAAGCACTGAGTGAAAGGGAGATCGTCGGTGCAATCCCAGCTTCCGAAAGCCGGTACATGGCTTCTCCGAAAGTCCTATTCAGCAATAACACCATAAAAAAAAAAAGACTAATCAAACATCGTAGTATATTGTAAAAAGTAGTACTAGCAGTACAAAATGTGAACATTTTTGAGAAGTTGTGCTGAGAGAAAAATACTTACATCCATGGTGTAAAGAAAGAAGAGTATCTGGTAGAGAATCTGTCCGGGGGAGAGAGAGAGAGAGATTGACCTCTCTGCTTGAAAGTGTTTAAAATCGATTTTCTTTGTTGTTGCTTTGTGGTATGTGTTGCTTTGTGGCATGTGCGCGTGGGTACATATAAGGCCTATTTTCGGAAGGGAAGCAGCTTGCCTCAAACCTTAATCGGACTCGACGGTTCTGTTTGGCCGATAGAGATCCATCACAAGTTTTATTTTAATAATTTATATTATTTAATATGTAAAATTTATCGAATATTATATGTTTGTAAAAAATTATTTTGATCAGATATCGGTAACTATCTTATCTTATCAGTTTTTTTTAACCGTTAATTTGTTCATCATCTATTTTTTTTTTACAGAATTAATTTGATCACAAAACTATTGATATCCGATCAATGTGATTTTTTACAGACATATAATAGTTGATGATTTCTACACATTCAACGGTTCAAATTATCAAAACGAAATCCATGATAAGTCTCCACAGGCCGAACAATATCATCCAATCCAATAAAGAACTGGAGGCAAGCTGCTCCCTTTTGGAAGAATAGTGCTATACAAACAACATTTCCTTACAAATTGATTGTTTTGTTCACTTAAATATAAAAAAAAAAAAAAAAAAAAATAAATAAATAAATAATTTTTTTTTTCAAAAAAATTATTAAAAAAATATATAAAAATAATATAATTTAAATAAATCAATAAGTAAGTAATGATTTTTTTCCTAACGGGAAAATAAGCCTATGATTTTTTTTTTTCGTTTGGGAAGTTTTAGTCCTAGGTTTTTTGGCTAAAATAATCACAAAAAAATAAAATATTTTTTAGCCAAATAAAAAAATATCACATTCAACCCATAATTATTACATTTTTTTCTCACAAAAGTCAAAAAAGTCAAAAAGCTCATCCCAAATGAAACTTTTTAGCCCCAGGTTAAAATAGTCAAAAACTCAAAAAACTAAAAAGCCAATTCACTTTCCAGATCAACCTTTTGTTCGGCAAAAACTATTTTTTATTTTATTTTTTAGACTAGGGCCTCGTTTAAGAACATGCTTTTTTAATAAATTTTTTGACTTTTTTGGCTAAAATATAACGTAAAAAAACTAATATGTTTGGGATAATTTTTTAATTTTTGACGAGTTGTATAAAATGTAGAGAGAAAAGAAAATCTTTGACTTTTATAAGTTGTTGGCTTTTTGATTTTTTTAATAACTTTTTTACTTTTACGCTAAAAAGTGATATTGCCAAAGGAGACTTAAAATTCACAAAAAGATAAAATAAGCTAAAATAGTTAATTTGACAAAATATCATATCAAATACATAATCATTTTACTTTTTTTTTGTAAATATCACATCTAATTATAAAAAAATTCAATCATCTTTCTAAATATAAATATTTTAACCTATTAAAATAATCAAAAATTAAAAGAAGGTTGGATTTTTCTGTTGAACAGACGCACTCACGTGACATTTTGACAAGGCTTGATAATTTTGGAATAATTTTTTTCACCTAATGCTAGTATATGCTAATAATCAAACACGCACACACCAAAAAAAAAAAAAAAAATTTAGAATTTATTTATTTTAATATATTTATTTAATAAAAAGACATATAAAAAATAAAAAAAAATAGCTTGTTTGGTTTTGGTTTCTAGAAAATATTTTTTATAAAATTCTATTTTTTTTGTATTTTTTTCAATGAATTTTTTTTAATATTTTAAGTAATTTTTGTTTTTAAAATTTTTAGACACACCTAACATAAATAAACTTAAAAAGTATAATATTTATGGAAAAAAATCATTAAAAAATTCACCAAATATCAAAAATATAAAAAAATATAAAAATTCAGTACATTTTTCATATTGTTATTTATTTAAATTTTTTAAAATATTTTTTACAAATATTTTACTATTTAGATAAATCTAAATAAGATGTATCTAAAAAAAAAAAAAAAATTAAAATTTTAAAATATTCACTTTAAAAAAACACGAAAAAAAAAACTCAAGTTTTTAGAAAATTAAATTCAGAAAAATAAAATCAAACACATGTAACCCACGTCAGTGTATTTATCAAATAAGGCCAAGTTTGGCATAAAATAATACAAAAAGTCAAAAAGTCACTATCCTATTTAAGTCACATCATCTTATTTAAATCATATCACCTCTCTAATACATCACATCAAACCCAATCCAAACCCAACCCATATAAGTCAATAAATCAAAAAATACACTTTTTTAGAACATCCAAAACCAACCCTTAAGTGTACTTACTTTACATTCCCAATCAATCCCGTAATTGGGTTTGGTTAACTAGGTCAAATTGATTGTACGTTCTGAATTTAGAGAGTGATATGGAAAGGAAAATAAAAGATGCGTAAAATATATGTGAAATATAATTATATTTTATTTTTATTTAATTTGTCTTTTCCTTTTTTTCTTTTTAAATATCTCTCCAAATCCGTGAACCAGTCTATATATTTTGCAAACTCTCATAATCAGAAAGAGGGAATGCTGCTGTTCGGCTCGCGTAGCAACAACTATTGTGCAGCGAAATGAGCCTATTTCGAGATCTATTTCGATAATCCGAACCGTTCATATTTTAGAATAATCAAGTGGAACATGTCTGTAAAAAATTAAGTTAATCGGATATCGTTTACCTATTCATCCACTCACATTTGTATCTACTAAAATAAAAAATAATTGTGATTTAAAATATTAAAATGAATACAAATGTGAGTGGATGAATGGGTGAACGATATCCAATTAACTTTATTTTTTTACAAAAATGTTCTACTTGATGTATTCCAAAATATGAATAATTCAGATTATCGAAATGAGTCAAAAATAGGCCATTTTGCTGCACAACAATTACTGCTGCACAGCCTATGCCGCAGCATCCCCAATTCCCATAAATCAGGCATAAACATTTTAAGTTTTTCTTTTATCAAAATGTCTTAACAGCATTCATTAACAAAAACTCTATAATTTTATTTTTTTCTCATTTTGTCACACTTAGATCATATTTGATTTGAGTTTAGAAATTCTTTTGATAAATAAAAATTAATTTGATAAAAATAAATATAAAAAATATACTTTTGATTTGTTAAATTATTTATACCATCTCAAAAGATAAAATTATATAAAAAAAGATAATAATTTTTCAATTTTACATTTTTTTTTTCAATTTAATTTTTAATTTTTTGAAAATTAATTTTCAAAACCAAACCAAACATAGCCAAAGCATTGGAGCTCACAATGATAAATATATGACACCCACTTACTTGTGTCGGGTGGTTTGACAACAATTTAAATACAAAGTTTATTTGTTATAAGTTGTCACATCACTTCTTTATTTATATATATATATATATATTTTTTATAAAAAATCAAAAAAATAACTAAATAAACCAACTCCAAACCACTTGAGTGAAAAAAGATACAAGAAAAATGGATTAGATGAGTATTTTCCTAAAGAAAATAGTGTATACTTCCTATTCAATTCTTGTAGGGTAGAGCTACATTTAGGGTTATTTTGGAAAGTTGATTAAAAGTTGACTTTTAAATTTTTTTACTTTTTTTGAAAAAAATGTGTAAAAACATAGAGTAGTGATATGATTAAAAATAGGTAAAAAAACTGACTTTTGACTTTTAAGGTTTTTAGTAAAAAGTCAAACAAAAATGCTTCCGACCCCCAGTTTCTTCTGGACCCCAGTGACCCCCACCTGATGTGGCAAGTCACGTGATAGTCACGTGACTATAAAAACCCAAACACATATTCACATTTCAAAATAATCTCCCCCTCAAAACACATATCTCTCTTCACTCCAACGGTTGAGACGGCTGGATGGTAACAGCTAGTGACCCCACTCCGACACCGGCGACAACTCGTTCCCTTCACTCCGACGCCGACAGCTCATTCCCTTCACTCACGAATCTCTCTGTCTCTCTTTCTCTCTCATCCGACGAAGGACGATTAAGAGGTAAATTTCCCGACTGTCTCTGTGTTGAAGCCCCGACTCTCACTGTGTCTTTTTCCCTCTCATCCCTCTCATCTGACAGGTATATCTGCGTATATATATATATATATATATCTTCTTTATATATCTATCTGTGAAACCTGACTCTCTCTATGTATATTGCGTAAATTTCCCGAATGTTTGATTTAGTAGTTTTGACAACCTGATAAAGAAATTGAAAAATTAAAGTTTGGCCTTTTGATTTGGGACTTGAATTTGGCTTTTTGATTTGAGAATTGTGGCCTTTTCATTTGGAGTTTACCTTGCATAAACCTTTCGATTGAAATTCCTCAACGAAATGTTGAAATTATGAGTTTGAGGAATGGACAATGGTTTGAAAGCTAGGAATGCATAATGTTTTTAAAAAACATATACAAATTCAACATTATTCTAAGTGAAATGACATTAATATTGAAATGGTTGACCTCTACTAACGAAGGATCTGGGGAACTTCTAGCGACATTGGTTTTGATCCCAACTTTGGAGCGAGGCAGTCAAGAGGGTAATACAAAATGGTTGAGAATGAAATTGCTATAGGATCTTATGAGGAGATTTTAATGAAGAGGACTCTATCCTAGTTGATGTTGATGTATCAGCTAAAGACCTTCCTTTCAATAAAAGGTTACGTATAAAGAAAATAGAGACTACCCCTGCTATGGATGCCATGGTTACCAACGACTAAGACTAAATGTGAGAGTTGTACATATATTTGAAATAAGAGCTTAGATTGTGGTCTTTTTTCATTTCCTGTTTACAGCATCAAAATGATATCATAATAACGTTGTTTGCGTAATTTTGATAGTAATATCTTTCATGTTAGTATTTGTTTATGCTAATCTTCAAATGGCAAACCTTGTGTGCTTGAGCTTTGAGGAGCGCTCTCTGATTTGTTATGGTTTCAAATGGTATTTCTAGAGGCATCTAAAGCAAGGATGGACCTAGAGGGGGTGATTGCCTCCCTACATTCTCAAAAAACCTTCCATATACTATTCGAAGTTATTATTTAGACCTCTAGTGGTTGAACAACTCACAAATGCTGTGAGGTCCAAAGTATAAATTTAATAATTTAGACAAAATATAACCAAAAAAATTGGTTTCTCACAACTATTGTCAATAGATTATGTTATAATTGCTGTCTTTTGTAATTCAACATGAATATTAAAATATAAGTTTATTTATATATGTTTTTTAATGTTAATTCAACACGAAATTCCTCACAGGTGGACAATGGTTTGGAAAGCTAGGAATGCATATAAGTTTGAGGGGATGATTGACTTGCTTGTTTGGAAAGCTACCAACATGTAATAATTTTAACTTTTGAATTTAAGTAGAAAACTTAAATATCAAAATGCTAAGAAACTAAAAGAGTTAAAAATCAATATAGTCAGTCTAGGCATTAAGGTTGTTCTGAAAATTGTAATACCAGATATAGAGAATGGAAAGAATGAGAATGATACGTAGCTCATTAAATTATCAATGATCAATACATATATGCATACTATCAATGACCAGTTCTTCCAATTCAAATAAATGCAACTAACAAGAGTAACTTAACTTATTAACTTAACATCAAACCAGTGTTGCTATTTGTCCCATTTTGACTTTAATATCAAACCAGTGTTGCTTATTAACTTAACATCAAACCAGTGTTGCTATTTGTCCCTTTTCAAATAAATGCAACCAACAAGAGTAACTTAACTTGTTAACTTAACTTATTAACTTTACTTAACTTACTACGGTAGTTTATTAACCTTCATAACTTGCTATTTGTCCCTTTTTGTAGATGTCAAGTTCAAGTGTCAATGACAGTAGCTCAGATCGTAGATGTAATAAAAAGGCCACCATTCGAATTTCGGAGACCGATCGAAACAAGAACAAGTTATTCTACTCTTGTAATGATTGTGGTTTTGTTGGATGGTGTTTGCCTACGAATTTAGAATATGGAGGTCATCAAATTCCAAGAGAAGAAATGCCAACTGTTGGCGAACAAGTTATGACCGAACAACTTAGAGCTATGACCGAACAACAAAGAGAGATGACGGAACAACTTCAAGTTCAAAGCACAAAGATGCAAAAGTTGATATATATATATTGTCTGTGTTGATTGTAATTTGTGCCTTAACACTTATGAAGATGTAATAACATAGATATACATTTATGTAAGTTAGAAGTAGAACTAGAGGAAGTTATGTTTTGTTGTGTATTGAAACCTAATTACTGTACGTGTACCTCTTTTGTGGTGAGTGGAATGGAAAATGACTTGTTCAAACTTGTACACTTTTTTCAATACTCATTGAATAGATATTGTTGAATACAGGAAACTGTTCAATACAGGGTAACTATTGTTGAATACAGAGAAGCTTTTAAATATACATTGTTGAATACATGGAAACTTTTGAACATACATTGTTAAATATAGGGAAACTTTTGAATACACATTGTTGGATACAGAGAAACTTTTGAATATACATTGTTCAATACAGGGAAACTTTTGAATATACATTATTGAATACAGAAAAACTTTTGAATATACTTCGTTGAATACAGGGAAACTTTTAAATAAACATTATTCATTACAGAGAAACTATTAAATACACTTTCTTCAATATTGTGAATTTGGTACCATACAACAATAGTAAAATGTGTACATCTCTTCCCTTGAGCTAAAACACACACCCTTCTTAGGTTCTTCAACTTCTTTGCCCTCCTTTATTGAAGGATTGTCACCAACATTTGAATCAACCTCCATTCTTCCACTCTACGTAATCAAATAACAATTAGACAACCATCTTTTATCAGTAATAACTTCAAAATATCAATCCACACGAGATTAGCAACATGTCTAAAATGACCTTTACTGTTTTTGTAAAATCTTCTTGGACCATTCAAGAATTTATTGATATTTCTTTTGAGCTTTGATAGTCTACGAGGTATGAATCCTAACATCCAATCCACTGTAATCCCAGCTACACCCAAGACACCCATCAAAATTACTTATTGTGTCTGCTAAATTCCAAGTTTATAAGTTCATTACAAATCAAAACAGAGTAATAAAGATCCTCACAGTGGGAAGATGGAATGTCCAAAATGACAAATTTCATATTAGGAAAGTTATTGAGTCAAAAATAAACTTCACAAATGGAACTGATTTTCAAAAATCACTTCCATACATATAATCTGAAACTGATTTCGGCATCTATGAAAACTCCATATATGAGAATTAAAGTGATTTCAGAATATATATACAAACTCATTTCAAAGTGATTTCAGAATATATATACAAACTCATTTCAAAGTGATTTCAGAATATTTGAGAATTAAAGTGAGAATATATATATACAAACTCATTTTAAACTCCATATTAGAATATATACAAACTCCATAGATGAGAATTAGCATATGTGAAGGCCATATGTGAACTTCATATAGTCAAATTTCAGATTAGTCATATGTGAAGGCCCTATTCAAATTTCAAATTTGTTTATTAATTTTATATGAAACTGATTTTTTATAGGAAATTAATGAAATTGAATTTTTACCTCATTAACCACCGATCCAGATTACGTGCGAGACAGAGACACAGCCGAAGATAGAGAGCGACAGCGGAGCTGTGGACAGACGAGGGAGACACAGACACGCAGCTGAAGATTGATGACAGTGACGGACAGAGATACAACCAAAGATACAGAGCGACAGAAAAAGGACAGCCAGAGATAGACAAAGGACAGCCAGAGTTTTTAGCGAGCTATGGTCGTTGTTGACGGCGAAGAGCTACGGTGGAGGAGGAGAATGGCCGCGACAGGTGAGGACAGACGAGGAAAGATGGCAGAGACAGGTTTGGGAGGTTCCCGCTATATCTTTTTTTTTTCTTCACAACACAACAGCGTATACACCCATACTCCACATTAGCTGCCACCTTATCTACCATGTCACTGGGGGTCGCTAGGGGTCAACTTCTGCTGGGGGTCTGTAGCGGGATGGAAAGTCAAAAGTCACATAATTCTTAAAACACTATTTGGCATAAACTAAAATGAATTTGACTTGCACGTAATTTTTTAAAATATTTTTTTTGTATATGAATTTTTAGTCCTAGAATTACTACAACATTTAGGTGTGCACCTTTGATTTGTTTTTGGATAATCTCTAATGACTAAACCCATATTATTAGGCAAAACACTATTATTAAATTGATGAACCTGAATATGTAAATCAATTATATTCGAATACCTGAAACATAATTGTGTGTGTCAATTTCTGACCATACTGCCAACTTAGTACTCAACTGGAGAACACCGACAGAATAGGTTAAGCCCGAACAACCTGTAACAAAAAGAAGAGATTCCAGCGGTGGCTCGTCTACCCGGGGGCACTCCAACGATCAAGTCAGTAAAATATCTCTCAAAGATAACCAATAGTGCTTAACTCACTAGACAGAGCATAAAAGACATACCTTAGACCCATGAGGGTGCCTCTCTTTTATAGCCAACATAATCCTAGTTCCAATAGAAGCCTAGCTCTAATGGACTTAGGATTACTGCTAATCTTGGACTTCCATTAGGATTAGGATAAACTCTCTAAGAGTCTTATGTTTACCCAAATTGAAGTCTTCTTCCATTCTTGGACTCTTGTCCCTTATCCGCTTATCCCGGATTCTGGTATTCTCGCAGATAACCTCGGCCTAGCGAGATTATCTCAGTATCATGACCAGGACACGTGGCACCCCGTCTGGCACTTCGGTGACACCTCGGCTACGTGTTGTCATTCAAAAATTATGTCCCCACAACTGCTCCCTAGGTTCTATTACCTCGGCATCCTGAGGTGATTGAACCTATATCATTCCTTCCTTTAATCATGATGCTGGTTTAACTTCAACTTGTAAATTTTTAAAATTTCAACAAGTGTTAAACATGATCTCGATTTAACTTCAACTTGTAAATTTTTCTTAAAATTTCAACAAGTGTTAAACATGAAATCAGTTTAACTTCAACTTGTAAATTTAAATTTCAACAAGTGTTAAACATGATCTCGGTTTAACTTTAACTTGTAAATTTTTAAAATTTCAACAAGTGTTAAACATGACCTCGATTTAACTTCAACTTGTAAATTTTTAAAATTTCAACAAGTGTCAAACATGTCATCGGTTTAACTTCAACTTGTAAATTTTTCTCAAATTTCAACAAGTGTTAAACATGATCTCGGTTTAACTTCAATTTGTAAATTTTTAAAATTTCAATAAATGTTAAACCAACCTTAGCTTGTAAATTTCAACTCCCAAGTATCATTCTTCATGCCCGACCTCCAACGAAGGCTGGTGAGAATGTCCCTTGGTCCCGCCATGCTGAGGGACTGCAGGAACCGTTTTCTGCCCCCCTTTTTGGGCACATTTCTTGGCCGCTGGAATCGGCGTATCTTGTAGCGGGAACAGTGGCTGTATGACGTTATTCTGCATCAGGAAATCGACGACCGTTTGTAGGTCTGCCAATTTGTTCGACATTCCATTCATCTCGTCGTCCCTCCGCAGGCATCTATCCTTCCATACCTGGAGGTCATCCTCGTTATAATACCCGCTCTGGTCCGATTTCTTCGGTACGCCGCCCTCCTAGCCGACGTCCTTTTCTCCGTGATTCTTATCACGAGTCTCTTCGTTGCAGTTGTCTTCTTCGACATCAAGGTCAATATATTTCCCACTCTCAGTAGGGGTGTCGTCCCCAACCCTCTCTTTCTGTCCATCGTTGGCCATCTATTCTCTTTTCGTTCTCACAGACGGCGCCAAATTGTGTGTGTCAATTTCTGACCACATTGCCAACTTAGTACTCAACTGGAGAACACCGGCAGAATAGGTTAAGCCTGAACAACCTGTAACAAAAAGAAGAGATTCCGGCGGTGGCTCGTCCACCCGGGGGCACTCTGACGATCAAGTCAGTAAAATATCTCTCAAAGATAACCAATAGTGCTTAATTCACTAGACAGAGCATAAAAGACATACCTTAAACCCATGAGGGTGCTTCTCTTTTATAGCTAACACAAACCTAATCCCAATAGAAGCCTAGTTTCAATGGACTTAGGATTACTGCTAATCTTGGACTCCCAGTAGGATTGGGATAAACTCTTTAAGAGTCTTATCTTTACCCAAACTGAAGTTCTCTCTCATTCTAGGACTCTTGTCCCTTATCCGCTTATTCCGAATTCCGGTATCTTCGCAGATAACATTGGCCTAGCCAAGACGATCTCGGCGTCATGACCAGGACACGTGGCACCTTGGCTGGCACTTCGGTGACACCTCAGCCACGTGTTGTCATTCAAAAATTATGTCCCCACAACTGCCCCCTAGGTTCTATTACCTCGGCATCCTGAGGTGATGGAACCTATATCATTCCTTCCTTTAATCATGATTCCGGTTTAACTTCAACTTGTAAATTTTTCTTAAAATTTCAACAAGTGTTAAACATGATCTCGGTTTAATTTTAACTTGTAAATTTTTAAAATTTCAACAAGTGTTAAACATGACATCGGTTTAACTTCAACTTGTAAATTTAAATTTCAACAAGTGTTAAATATGACTTCGGTTTAACTTCAACTTGTAAATTTAAATTTCAACAAGTGTTAAATATGATCTCGGTTTAACTTCAACTTGTAAATTTTTAAAATTTCAACAAGTATTAAACATGTCCGCAGTTTAACTTTAACTTGTAAATTTAAATTTCGACAAGTGTTAACACATGAGAGTAGAGTGTTTCCACAGACGGCGCCAAATTGTGTGTATCAATTTCCGACCATACTGCCAATCAAGCACTCAGCTGGAGAACACTGACAGAATAGATTAAGTCCGAACGACTTGTCACAGAAAGATAAGAATCCCGCGGTGGCTCGTCTACCCGGGAGCACTCCAACGATCAAGTCAGTAAAATATCTCTCATAGATAACCAATAGTGCTTAACTCACTAGACAGAGCATAAAAGACATACCTTAGACCCATGGGGGTGCCTCCTTTTTATAGCCAACATAATTCTAGTCCCAATAGAAGCCTAGCTCTAATGGACTTAGGATTACTGCTAATCTTGGACTCCCAGTAGGATTAGGATAAACTCTCTAAGAGTCTTATCTTTACCCAAACTGAAATCTTCTCCCATTCTAGGACTCTTGTCCCTTATCTGCTTATCCCGGATTTTGGTATTCTCGCAGATAACCTCGGCTTAGCCGAGATCATCTCAGTATCATGACCAGGACACGTGGCACCTCGTCTGGCACTTCGGTGACACCTCGACCACGTGTCGTCATTCAAAAATTATGTCCCCACAATAATTGATTATAAAAGACCAATTAGAGCATGAATTCTATTCACATATACTCTAATTTTGGTCACATGTATTATAAATGTGTGAACAAAGAATTTGGGACTGTTGTTGCGCACCGTGCATCGAGCAAGGATCTTCTAGAGTTTTTTTTTTTCCCTAAAGTTTCCTAGAGTGGTGCATTGTGTGGTTGAGATTTAATAACAAGTCACATCAATTTTTCAGTATTAAATCTCAACTATACAATACACCACTTTAGGAAACTTTAAGAAAAAAACACTCTAGAGGATCCTTGGTGCGGTGGATCTTGGTGGACTTATTTAGGGACTTATTTTGGTAATTTGAACAATTTACTTTTTATGAATATTAAATAGAATATATTTGTAAAAAATTAAATTGATAAGATATTGATAATCTTTTTATCAAAGTATTAAAATGAATAAACTATTCGAATCATTAAAATGAGTTTTGAAATAAGCCAAATAAATTATACAACAGTTATTGGAGTGGATCAATAATCCCAAATCTATAAACAAAGTACTCAAAATTTTCTAATTTTTTACTATGATATCACTTTTAGTGTATATGGCATGTGCTATCCATTTTTACTATGATATCACTTTTAATTTAGGGGTGGTTTAGATTGTTCTAAATAAGTGTACTTTTTGACTTTTTATAAAAAAATATGTAAAAAAGTAGAGACGAGATATTGATTGATGTGACCCAAAAAAGATAAAAAGATAAAAAGATGGATTAAAATAGGATACTCCAAACAAGTTCTTATATTTGATGATAATTGATGATTGGCATAAGATAATACCATCTTAGTAAAAATACTAAACTAATTTTCAATTTTTTTATTTATTTTGTTTAGGATGGTTTGAATTACTATGTCAATTTTAATCTTCCTAAATAATTATGATTGATCAAATCAACAAAAATAAACTCAAAATCCATTTTGTCAATATTTACCTTCTATAGGCCTATTTTGGACCCAACATTTTAATTAAAAAAATCATTATAAAAAATTCAACTCTTTTTTTTTTTATTATTTTATACGTCCTTTTAAAAAAAAATTAAAAAGCGCTAAAAAATAATTATTAAAAAGTAAAAAAATTAATAAATATTAAAAAATCAAAGATTTCTTTTCATTTATTTTAATTTTTACACCTCGTTTTGTCAAAAAAAAAAAATTATCCCAAACATATTTAATTCTTTTTATCTCATATTTTAACTAAAAAAATTATTAAAAAAAGCCTATTTCTAAAGGACCTAATCAAATATAGGGGTAATTTGAAAAGTTGATTAAAAGTTAATTTTTTTATTTTTTTTTATTTTTATAAATAAAAAATATAAAAAGTAATGTGATACAAAATGGATTAAAAAGTTAAAAACGAACTTTTAATTAGTTTGTTAAAAGACTCCATCATTAGTTGTAAGAGAGTAATTTTGACGAATTTAAACTAAACAAATTTGAAAAAAAATCTTTAATAAAAACATTATTAATGCTTGGACATCGAATGAGTGATCACAAAATAATTTTCCAATATTTAAATGGGATTTCTTTCTTTTTGGGGGTGCAGGTTGATTTAAAAGGAAAGAGAAGGACAACCGAGAAAGGTGGGAAAAGTAGGCATGGGATCCAAAGAGAGAGAATTCTACAAAATGGAAAAGAGAAAAAAGCAGCAAACCCAGATACCCAAGTTCAACAGTACCAGTCAGAGACACAACAAGGAAAGAAGAGAGAGAGAGAGAGAGATATATGGGTTTTGCTTTTCTTTTACTTTTTATATTTTTGGGTTTTCTTCTTTAACACTTTCCTTTTCTTTCCTTGTTCTTATCAATGGACACAGTTGCTTTAATCCTTGTTTACAGCTGATGAATCGAATTGTATATTCCAATGTATTACCGATAAAGGCGTGGCTTTGTTCTGGGAGATTGGTACTTACCAATTGTCAAAACGCAGAGAGCTTGAAAATGGCTTTTTAACCCCAACACGCTTAGGCTCAGAGAGAGATGTCAGAGTAAGAACTTGGTGCTTTGTGCCACGCTCTCGCGATAGGAAAAGTAAAAAAGTAATACTAGTAGAATTTAATTGGAGGAGAGAGAAGAAGAAGACAGTGGAGGACCATAGTCTGTTACTGTGTGAGGTCAACACCACACAGTTATCGCCAGGTCTGAATAGTACTATTTGTTTGCAGCTTTTAATATAACATTAATATTATTAAAATCTTGCAGTGGACGGTCCAAGAATTAGGAAATTCAAGCATTGTCGTGGAAAACAAAACATTTGAATTTTGATGGGCTGATTATTTGTTAGAAAATGTTTCCGAGCTCCAATTTTAAATTTTTAAATCAATCTCAATTGATTATAAGTTATATATTTTAAAAATTTTATTAAAATGGTGATGTTTGGAAAGTTTGGAATTTGGATTTTTTTTTTTATTTTTTTTACAAAAAGACAAAGGCTTGTTTGGTTTGTGTTCCCAAAAATTTTGGGAAAAATTCTCTACAAATAAGTTTTAAAAGTAATCAAACCAAAAATTTTTCCCAAAATTTTCCAAAACTTGTTTGGTTTACAAGTTTTCCAAACAAATCTCTCTCTCATACACATTCAAATCAATCACTTTTTCCAAAACTCTCTCTCAAAATAATTTTCCAAAATATCTTTTCAAAAAAATCAAACCAAACAACTTTTCGTTACTTTTTATCTCTAAAAACTCATCTCCCAAACTCAAACCAAACATACCCAAAGGCTCCGTTTGGTAAGCAATTTAAATTATAATTCCACCTGTTGATTTGAGTGTATTGTTTGTTTCGAGTTTTCAAATCATAATTCTACACTCATTCTCAAAACTCAATTCAAAACATAATCATTACTTTTCAAAACTCATAGTGCTGTTTTGGGAACCATCCCAAAACGCAGCGTTTTTGTTCTGGAAAGAAAACGCTGAAGTGTGCCAAACGCTGAAAATGCCATTTGACAACTTCCAAACGCAGGTTGGTTAATTACAAACTACCCTCAACTTAGGTAAAATTTCTTCAATTGGCTGAGGGCATTTTGGTGATTTTATAATGATGTGACACTTTTAAAAATATTAAATCAAAAAAAAAAAAGACAGCTTTTTACCAACTTCCCAAATCACTATAAAAAAAGCCAAAAAGCTTGGTAAAAAGTCAAAAGTCAGCTTTTTACCAACTTCCCAAAACACCCCATAATCAAACACATGATTCAAAACTCTTTTCAAAACTTAATTCAAATCAATATTTTAATTTTTTAAATATTTTAAATATTTAAATATTTTAATTTGTTAAGATTTTAAATATTTTAATATTTAAATATGTTACGATTTTTTTAATTTTTTGCATATTTTAAAATATTTTAATTTCAAAATATTACGATTCTAATTTTTTAAATTTTAAAATATTTTATAAAAATAAATTTAAACTCTATTTTATAAAAATATTTTTTAAATATTTTAATTTTTTGTTATGTATTGGTTACGATTTGAGTGTAGAGTTATGAAAGTAGTATGGAGTTTCGAATTATGTGTTTAGTTATGAGTTTTAAAAATAATTTCTTAATTGAGTTTTGTTTTACGTGTTTGGTTACGATTTGAGTGTAGAGTTGTTTTTAAATTTAAAATATTAACATTTTAAATTATTTAAAATTTTTGAATATTTAAATTATTTAAATTTTTACGATTTAAAATTTTTGAATATTTATTTAAATTTTATTTATTAAATTTTTAGATTATTTAAATTATTTAAATATTTATGATTTAAATTTTTTGAATATTTATTTTGAAAAAAATTATTTCCTTTGTAGTATTTTCAATTAAAAAATTGATTAATATTATTTTCTGTGAATAATAAATTTTTTTAATTGAATTTTAAAAAGAGTTTGGTTATGAGTGTTGATCAGAATTTTCAATAGTGTGAAAGTAGTGTGTTTTGTTATGAGTTATAACAATTTGAATTAAGTTTTTAAAACTTTTTCCAAAACTCATAACCAAACAAATTTTCTTACTTCACATGTCAAATCAAACTTTTAAAACTCAATTCCACACTCAATTCAATACTCTATTCAAAAACCATAACCAAACAAATTTTCTACACTCAAATCATAATTCCACAACTCACAAACTCAAAATACAACTCATACTCTTAAATCATATTTACAAAACTCCACCAAACGCAACCAAACTTTTTGCAAAATCAAAAAAAATACATCCAAACAAAATATCATATCCAACTCCATAATCATTTCACTTTTTCTCTCACAAACATCACATCCAACCATAAAAAAACTCCACTATCTTCCTAAACACAAAATTTTTTTTTTCCAATAATATCTTACAACTAAAAAAACCTATATAAAAACTCACTTCTCAAACACCCACAATATAAGATAAATTATTTACACCTCTATCGAGATTTAGTTAAATTATGAATTTTTTTTAAAAATTTTAAAATTATATCCTGTTTTTCAAGATTTACATTCACATACGCTTAAGTAAACGTTAGGAATTATTATTGATGAACGATATTGTCCCTGGTACCCTTCCATGGTATTGAACAATCTGATTTAACTTGAAATCTCTTTGATAAGTCAACAAAATTTACAAAAAAATTATGTTAGATGGAAAAAGAAATTAAGACTTTGCTTAATTTAGTTTTTGAATTATGATTTGAATTTTGAAAAGAGAAAAATTATTCAATTTTGAGGCCTCGTTTGGAAATATCATTTTTTAGCCTAAAAGTCAAAAAGTCATTAACAAAAATTAAAAAACTAACAATCTATACCAAAAAACTCAAAGATTCATTTTTCTCTCTATTTTTTGCACATCTTTTCATAAAAAATCAAAAAATCATCCCAAACATATTTTAACCAAAAAGTTACTAAAAAAACATGTTCTCAAACGAGGCATGAGTTTTGAGTCTTGAGTTGTATTTTAAAATTTTTTGAGTTTATATTTTTAATATTTAAAAAATTTTTACTTCTATTTTTTTAGGGTAAATATTTTTATTGTAAAAATTATTTGGTTATGAGTTTTGAAATTTTTTAATTCAAATAATTATTTGAGTTCTAAACTAAATACTACCTAAGTTCGTGGAACCATGTTTGATTTGTTATTTAGAAAAAAATTCACAATATTTTTTTGAAAAAAAAATGGAAACTAATTTAATGAAAATATATTTAATTTGTAAAAATTATATCTAACCTCTCAAAAATAAAATTATATAAAATGATAATTATTTAACATTTTTTTATTTCTTAACCAAATTAATTTTTAATTTTTTTGAAAAAAAATTCTAAAATAAGTACTGAACAACTATTGCCTGACTTGACATGATGTATCAGTCAAATATCATCATTTCTCTACATAACATAGTTAGGGGTATTTTAATCAATTTATTATCTCCATCAACGACGTTAATTGTAATGAAACAGGATGTAATTTTTGAAATCTCATGAGAGAATCTGCAATTTAGTTAAATCTCAAGGAGTGTGTAATTTGCCCTTAAAATATAAAACTATTCAATTAATGCTTGTCTTGTCATTGACGATTTAAAATGGGGATGTATCATTGTTATTATTTGTTTACAAAATTCTTCTACACACACCCTACTATATGCATTATTAAATTATGTCATTTTTTCTTTAGTTATAATCAAATTTTTTTCTTTAATTATGACCTTATTTTAATTATAACTCATGAGATCTTTAATTATTCCTTTGTGCTGTTTGGTTGTGATTTTTTTTTTATTTATAATTATGACGCAAAAAATATGAAATTATGTCATTTTTTTATTTAGTTATAAGGTGTATACAATACACATTTCAAAGGTTATGTACGATAGCCTTAGGGGTGTAAATTTGGCCTGGCCCATCCGGACCCCAACTCAGGCCAGCCCATGTTGAGCCTCGCGGGCTCTTGCCAAAGTTTGAGCAGGGTCAGGCAGGCCCACGGGCCAGCAAATAAGGCCCAGGCCTAGGTGTATTCGGGCCTTGGGCGGGCCGGTGGGCCTGGTCTCGGGCTTATGCAGGGCTTGAACATTTTTTTTTTCTATTTTTTTTAACCAAAAATGACACTAGGCCTCGAGCGACTTAGGTTTTGAGTAGGCCTTGTGCGGGCCGATGGAGCGATCCAGGCGGGCCGGGTCGGGCTTTAAAACGATGGCTTAGGCCTAGACCTAGGATCTCGGGTCGAGCTGGGCTTGGGCCTAATCCGATCGGGCCCACCCCGGGCCGCAGATGGGTTTCAGGCCGCCCACGGGACATGGGCCATTTTTTACACTCCTAGGTAGTCTTTCCCTATTTGTTTAGTAATGCTAAGCACCTTTAAAATTTTATCAAAATTTCTACTAAATATTTTATGGATATTAGATTTACATGGGACTTATATGGTGTGGATTCCATACCCATACAAGATATTTGATAGAAATTTTAATAAATTTTTTGAAACATGTAGCATTTTTCTTATTTGGTGGTTTAGGAACAATTTTTTTTACATTATTTACAAAGACAAATGATAATGAATGTATTGTTTAATATTGAGAAATGTTTAAAAAGTGTTTTGAGATTGTATGAAAATAATAATAACTGTATTAGTTTTAATAAAGGTGCATTAAATTTAATAAATTGTATTGGAAAAAGCTTCGTAGCTCGAAACAGTGGTTCGAAATTGGCCCAAATGCCCAAAACGACGTCGTTTTGGGCATTTTTTCCCCCCCTCTTCTTCTTCTTCGTCATGCTGGTCTGAAACAGAGGGAGAGGAGAGGGAGAGGGAGAGGGAGAGGGAGAAAGAGAGAGAGAGAGAGGAGGCAGGTCGTCCGTCGCAGCCCTCCGTCCGCCGTCGCAGCCCTCCGCAGTCGCCTTTGCCCGATCGTCGCAGCCCCGCATCCGCCGATCGTCGTCGCAGCCTCTGCCTCGCAGCCCCCGCCCCTCCTTCGCCCCCCGCCTCCGCCTCCGCCTCCACCCCGATATGTTGGTCGCCTCCAGTCCCTCCTCCTCTTCTCCTCCGTCCTCCTCCAGCCTCTCCCTCCACTCCTCCCTCCTCCTCTTCCTCT
The DNA here is from genome assembly GCA_030407325.1 of Camellia japonica. Classification (NCBI taxonomy): domain Eukaryota; kingdom Viridiplantae; phylum Streptophyta; class Magnoliopsida; order Ericales; family Theaceae; genus Camellia; species Camellia japonica. Next base: position 68,527,335 of record JAPPVO010000016.1, on the reverse strand, counting down.
TCCTCTTCCTCCTCTTCTCTCTCACTTTTTCGAGCCAATTTCGAGTCAAAAATCTCAAGCTACATAGCGCGGTCGAAAAGTATTTTATATTATTTATTTATTTATTTTGCTTTTTACTTATGCTTTAGAGACACTCATTAATAAGATAATTTAATAAATGACACTTGTCATATGGTCCACCATAAACCAAATAAAAATTATTGGATCCCATTATCTTAATCAATGAGAATTAAATTAGCGTACACCACATGAAATTGCGTCAAGCACACCAAATATATTTTTTTATTTTTTTTGGGAGTTAAAAAAAAAGAGTAAATTATACTTAACCTTTTATATTTGGCCACTTTCCTAATTTGACCCTTAAACTTTATTTTTAATATTTAATTTTTTTTTTCAATTTAGTTCTAAAAGTAACTTTCTTTAAAATTGGACAGAAAATGACACATTAACAGTCATATGAGATAAAAAAATAGTTATTATATTAGAAATATGAGTTTATGTCAAATGTGAGTTATATATTAATAAAATATTTTTATACTATGTGACTGCCAATGTATATTTCTATCTAATTTTTGGCAAAGGTAAACTAAGAAAAACTTAAAACATGAATGGGTCAAAGCGCCCGCGGGGAGAGGAGGGGGGGGGGGGAGAACTTTAAAGGCTAAAGTGAGAAAGTGATCAAATATAAAGAGAGTAAATTGTAATTTATCCTTAAAAAAATTAGGGTTACTTACACTTTTTACTCTTGTAGTTTGATCTAAATTTCATTTTAGTTCTTATAGTTTAAATTGAACAATTTGGTCTGTACACCTTAAGTGTAATTTCAATTTGGTCATTTTGTTCAAATTAAAAGTGAAAATTAACAATTTTGATATATTTGTCAATTTTCTAAAGTTTACACATAGAAAAAATTAATAAAAATTTAGACAGATGGACCAAATTGAAATTGGAATAAAAGTGTAGAGACTGAATTATTCAAATTGAAATAATAGGGATTAAAGTTAAATTTGAGTTAAACTATAAGGGCGAAAAGTGTAATTAATTCAAAAAACTAATATATTTGCAAAGTTTTTTTTTATTTATTTTTTATGAGAAATTAATGAGACATTTGACTTTTTTAGTTTATGACAAACAATTTAGTGGCATTTTGATTTTTTTTTTATTAACAAAACTTTGGTAGCGTTTGGTAAAGTTTTCCAAATATGATTTGTGAATAGAGTTGTATTTTGAGTTTGTAAGTTTTGAAATTATGATTTGAATGTGGAAAATTTATTTGGTGAATGAGTTTTGAATTGAGTAGGAATTTTTGATATGATATATAATATTTGATACAAAAACTTACAACTCATAACAAAACACATAACTCAAAATTCTATTCAAAACTCATAAATTTATTTTTTTTTAAATTCTGATTTTTTTATTCAAAATATAATAAATAACAGGTGCCAATTGTTAAAAAAAAAAAAAAATTGTTCCAGTCAATAGGCCGGACATCCGGGAGGACGACCGGTTAGCCCAAATTTTCTCGCCTCAAAAAGAGTTTTCATAAGTAGGTGTGGAATTAATTTTTAAAAATTCTAAACAAACAAAACACTCAAAATAAGAAGTGAAAATATGTTTAGAGAAACTAACCAAACACAGCCTTCATTTTTGTATGTAGTCTCCAAGCGCCCACTCAATATAGTTTTTGGATATAAAACTCATTATTTTGAATCAATTACAATTTGTATTTATGTACAAATTTTTAAAGTATACGAACAAATTTATTTTTTGATTAAGCGATAAGTGGTTTCATTTGATAAATATGTAAGCACAAGTAAGCACAATCAGATCCAAGGTAAGTTGGGTTTGTTTGATGTAACTTATTTTTAGTTAAAAGTTGATAATTAAAAACAGAAGGTAAAAGCATATCTCTTACACTTTTTAAAATTTTAGTTTTTTTTTTTTTTTTTGAAGTAATTTCTACCTAATAGGTTATAATACAAGCTCTGAAAATAAAATAAGTTATATACAACTCATATAAGTTGTAGTAAACAATCCCGTTGTAACATAGTGCATGATAAGTAAAATTAATTTTAATGATAATAAAATTACAAAAAACATTTTGTTATTGAGGGGAAGATTTGTGCTGAACAAGTGGGTCGAGATACGGGCCGAAGACGCTGCGCCTGGCCAAACTGCACCAACACAACGCTTCGGCCCATTACGTTGGGCCGGGCTGAGGGTCGTCTGGATTATGGAGGCATGCAGGTGTTTAGCCGAGTTAGGATCATGTGGAACCAGATATTTGGTTAGGTCTGCACAGATGCGTTAGGCCGAGCTATGGACGGTTCGGACTGATGTGACCCATGAGATTGTTGTGTGAGGCCGAGATCCCGAAACGGCATGCCCCGCATCTGGTTGGTTCTGATGGACCGGTTTGGTTTTCCTTAGCAGTAGCTATCCATCATAATGTTTATGTTTCACCAAGTAATAGCTCAGTTTGATATTCCACGTAGGCCAATGATAAGAAAAGGGGAATCCACTCCTGGTATGCGTCAATACCTTTTGGTGGTGGGACAAACACTGTTTGGGGGTTTTTGTCTCTACACGTGTAAGAAATATAGAGGGGAGCACAACCGCCTGTCCAGAGAAGGACAACAGAGGTAGTGCGCCCACAATCTCTGAGGTTGGATGGCCAGCCTTGAAAAGGAGGAGCATGCAACTGTTAGAGGTAAGCTACTTTTGATTTTCTCTCTCTCTCTAGAAAGTGCTCTGTCTTCTCTCTTCTTCTCCAAGTGTGCTAACTTGATTGTCAGAGGGTTTATCCGACAGCACACCGCCAGACAGCTCATCATCTTTCTGTTCTCAGGTTGAGCGACATCACACGAGGCTTGGACATAAGGAGTATGGAGAACAACAAACATTTCCTCCCCGTACAATTGGCGCCGTCTGTGGGAAGTCATTGACAGACAAACCTTGCTCTCTAAGCTTTTTCAACCGATTTCCATGTCAAACAACGACGAAACACTGCTGTCCATCATCGACGGCGTCACACCAGAGTCGATCTGGAGGAGAGATAGCTCTCCTCTATTTCGACCATGGCGGACCTGGAGACCTCCTCTAGAGGGCAGCCCAAGGACGTGGGAGACAAACGCGTGAGGAGCACTAACTATTCAAAGAGTTTTGAGGGTCGCCGATGGCGAGAAGAATCGCATGCTCAGTGCCTAGAGCATAAACTCAGAGACCAAGACGCCTTCATTTAGAAGATGGCGGTTGAAATGGAGACGTTGAAGCAACAAATCAAAGGGAAGGGTGTTGCTAGAGTGGGCGACCACAGTGAGCACACCCAACCTCGTCGCTCTGACTTCATCACCAACGAGGGACACTCTCGCTCTCCATCACCAGAAGCTACGGAGTTGGTGATTCTGACCCATCGATGGAGAGGTCCTACACACGAGATAGCAGCTACCATCCCTTGACGACATCGAGATACTCTTACTCCGCCCGTTTAGAGGACCTGAGGGATGTGCTGGAGGAGCGAGCACGCCGCAGAGAGGCCTAAAGTGTGCCGACGTTGCAAAGGTTGAACCCCTAAATCCGTTGCAGTGAGGAGGTGGCCATGCCAGCACTAAAAGTGGTGGCTCCAGCACCAATGGACAGAGAGCTGGCAAGACTTACCGTTACCCCACTATCTCCAAAAATCGAGAGCACACCACTCTCTACCAAATTCCACCAACCTAAGTTCACGCTGTACGACGGCAAAATAGATCCGTACATGCATGTTAGTCATTACCGGCAAGTGATGGCAGGCCATCGGTGCAACGATGCCTTGATATGTCTCATATTCCCAGCAAGTTTGGGAGAACTAGGGCTAAAATGGTTTGAAAGGCTTCCGGAGGAGAGTATCGAGGGGTGGAAACAACTAGTGGAAGCCTTTGTCACCAGATTCAAGACCAATACTCAAACATCGAAGGAGGTCGACCACCTCCTGGGTATCAAGATAGAGTCGGGCGGTTCTTTGAAGGCATACAATGGCAAGTATTGGGAGACCTACAACGAGATCCTCGATTGCCCCACCAATTTGGCGATCGCCCAATACAAGCGGGGTCTACCAGTCGGACATAGGCTGCGAGACTCACTTACGATGCATCAGCCCACAACCATGGAATCCTTAATGCAGCGGATCAATGAGTACATCTGAGTTGAGGATGATGCCGCCACAGCTACCACAACCGAGAAGGCAAATCCGATTATGGTGGATAGACGTGTGGCTGGGAAGGTTCACTCGGTGGGGCAGGAGGATAATCGCCCTAATGACCGAGTTAGAGAACAACATTACGGTGCTAACCGCAACGACAGAAACAAAGGCTGTGGGAATGACCGAGCTAATGCTTCTCGCAACGAAGAGGAAAATGCCAAGAGAAAGTTGAAGGCATGAACCGAAATCACCACAGTCTTTAAGATCCCAATTTATCGCATCCTCAGTGAAATCTGAGGTGAGCCATACGTCCGTTGGCTGGAAAAATTGGGAGATACACAGAGGGGCTTCAACTCAAGGTACCGTTGCACCTTTCATAAAAAAAGGGGGCACCGAATGGAGGACTGCATGCCGCTGAAACAATACTTGGAAGAGCTGGTTGCGACTGGGCACTTGGATTAGTACATAGATGGAGGCATGAGGGCCGCTCCACAAGGACAAACCGAACTAAATGGTCTTTCCATCTTGGACGCGGCACTCTAAGGAGTCATCAACATTATTCATGGCATCATCGAGCCAGCACGGGATTGCGAACTCAAGGGGATGATCAAGAGGCCGAGCACATAAGGGAAGTGCTCTCTGTTCAGCCCATCGTAAAGAAAGGGAAGACCGAGATATGAGACATCATGTCCTTTTTCAGTAAGGACTTGGAGAGAATTCAAACCCTACATAACGACACCTTGGTAGTAACGCTTCGCGTCAAGGATTTTGATATCAAGTGAATTTTGATCGACCAAGGTAGTTTGGCCGAGATCATGTACTACGACGCATTCAAGCAGATGAAATTGGAGGACAAAGACTTGGCCTCCGCAACGTCTCCTTTGGTCAGTTTCAACTCTCAACCAAAATGACTGATTGGGAAGATCATATTGCTGGTCAAGGCTAGATCAGTTATGAAGCAAGTGGAGTTTTGGGTGTTGAAGGTCCCATTGAACCTACAACTTGATCTTGGGGAGGGGCTGGTTGCACGCCATGCAAACAGTGGCGTCGACTTGCCACCAGGTTATGTACTTTCCTGCTCCAGCCAGGAAAATCGAAGAGGTTTGGGGGGACCAAGTGATGGCGAAGCAATGCTTCGTTATAGTAAATGGTAGCCGGGCTGCCAAAGGCTTTGTCCAAATGATAGAAGGGCCAGAAGGAAAGGAAGTCCTGGAGGATGTGGGAAGAAAAGCTGAAGAAAAGTCGGTTGAAGACTTAGTGGAGGTTCGGGTTGATGAGAATGATCCAAACAAATTCTTTCTCTTGGGCTCATCACTGTCCAGCGCCGAGCGGTTGGAGTATGTCAACTTTCTAGTCTCCAATATTGAGGTCTTTGCGTGGATTCCTTACGATATGCCTGGCGTCGACCCAAGCTTCATTTGTCATCAGTTGAACGTCTTCCCCAATGCTTGGCCAGTCATCCAGAGAACACGATGCTCAGCTTTGCACCATGCCGAAGTGGTGGCGGAGGAGGTCAAAAACTTGCTGGAGATTGGGGCAATTGAAGGAGTGCATTACCCCAAATGAATTTCTAACATGGTAGTGGTGTCGAAGAAACATGGAAAATGGCGAGTGTGCGTTAATTACAAAATGGTCAACCGCGCCTGTCCCAAGAGTAGCTTCCCCCTCCCAAGACTCGACCAGCTGGTGGATCTTATCGCTGGCCATCAAAGGTTTAGTTTTTTGGACGCGTATCGCGACTACCACCAAATCGCCATGCACAAACCAGACTGAGAGATCACCTCATTCACCACTGCAAGAGGCTTGTACTGTTATAAGGTCATGCCGTTTGGTCTTAAAAATGCCGGGGCAACTTTTTAGAGGATGTGACCAAAATATTCGCTCCCCTTCTTGGCGGCACTATGGAAGCCTATATTGATGATATGGTAGTACAGAGTAAGGATAAATTCTAACACCTTACCGACCTAGCAGAGATGTTCTCCGCACTCAAACACCACAAGCTGCGCTTGAATGCCTCCAAGTGTGCTTTCGGAGTCGGAACTGGAAAATTTCTAGGGTTTTTGGTCACCAACCGAGCCGAAGCCGACCCTTCTCAGATCAAGGCAATACAAGAACTGGAGTGGCCAAACTCCACAAAGGACGTGCAATATCTTGCCGGAATGGCGGCCGTGTTGAACAGATTTATCAGCTGGTCATTAGATCATTGTAGGCTCTTTTTCAAGACTTTGAAAGCCAAGTTTTTCTGGGATGCAGAGTGCGACCGCGCTCTGGCTGATCTAAAGGCATATCTCTCTTTACTCCCAATCCTGGTCACACCATGGTTAGGCGAAGAGCTCTATCTCTATTTAGTAGTTTCTCAGTATGCGGTAAGCACGATTTTCGTTGTGCTGAAAGGATTCAGCACCTCCCTATTTTCTACTTCAGCAAGACACTGCTCCCGGCCGAATCGAGATATCTGCCACTTGAAAAATAGGCTCTAGCTCTTATGATGGCCTCTAGAAAGTTGGCGCACTATTTTTATGCCCACACAATACTAGTGCTAACTGAATTTTCGCTCAAGGTGCTCTTTGAGAAGGCAGATTTCACCGGCAGAATTTTAGAGTGAGTATTAGAGCTGGGGCAGTACGACATCAAGTTCCAGCCGCGCACAGCTATTAAAGCTCAAGCCCTTGCCGACTTCGTGGTAGAATTTGCCCCTGGCACTCACCCTGTTTGTCGTATTGATTTGGCTAGTGTGGGCTTGGCACAGCCCACGGTTTCAATGACACAAAAAAAGGGTGAGGAACAAGTAATAGAGCAGCAAGATGATACCGGAGTAGCAGTGGAGGAGCCGGCTAATTTACCGAACGACAAGCTGGGTGAAAATACAAGAAAGCATATGGCCGAATCGACTAGTAACTCGGATTTGAGAAACTCTCAAAATCCCTCCGACTGCTGAAATTGTTCATTGGTGAGATGTGGAAGCTCTTCATCGATGGAGCCTCCAATAGACATGGCGCCGGGCTAGGGGTCATGTTGACATTGCTAGATGGACTGACCATTGAGCATGCTATCACGCTTGGGTTCCTAGCATCCAACAATTAGGTTGAATATGAAGCTCTCCTTGCCGGGCTAAAGAGTGCTCTACGAATGAAGGCATCAGAGCTTATGGTATTCAGCGACTCCAAACTGGTGGTCAATCAGGTCTTTGGGGAATATGAGGCCAAGGATGAAAGGATGGCCAAGTATCAAGCGCTGGTATGTGTCGAGGTCAAAAAGTTTGTTGCGATAAGAATCACTACAACAAAAAAGGTCTATGGTGATGAAAACGCATGACGAAAAAATATTTCGTCTCCAAATATACATGTTTTAGTGATGAAAATAAGATTTCGTCTCCAATTGTACTATTTTTAGAGACAAAAACAAAATTTCGTCACCAAATGCTTAAAATAAATAAAAATAATAAGTGACGAAATTTTTTTTCATCTTTAAATTTTATTTTTCATCGCAAAACAAATTCTCGCCCTTGAAAATTTTGGTGGAAAATTTGGGCGCCATATTAGAGACGAAATGTTTCGTCACCATTGTAAAATTTTTTAGAGACAAATATAATTCCGTCACCTATAATTTAAGAGGACAAAACAACGTTGTTTTGTCTTCCCAAATCACTCTTCTCTCTCGCTCTCTTACTCTCACTCTCACCCAGTCTCGTCTCTCTCTCTGCTCACGATTCCAAACTCTGGCTCAGTGGATGTGAGTTATCTCTCTCGCTGCGGAGGAGAAGGCTCTTGAGAATGGCGAATAGGCCGAGTAGTCTTGGTCTAGTTGATCGAGAGTGCTCTCTCTGAACTAGGGTTTCCCTCCAACGTGTGATACCCCTGTTCCGTAATTTGTTAATTGGTCCTTGATACGAGTATGATTATGTGTCTAATATGATTTTGTGTGCCATTATGTGAAAAATATGTGATTTTGAACTTCTATCTGTTCACCGTAGGAATATCTGTTTAATTATTTGCTTTGGAAATTAAATTGAAGGCCTTATCGGCCATAGAACCCGAAATTGACTGCGTCATTGTGATTGGCATAATTTTTAGAGCCTACGGTGAAGTTTAATTGAAAAATTGATTCGGACCAGATTAAGTTGATTAAATTGGTGAATTAGTGCCCAATTGTTACTATTATTGTAATGCATTAGTGGGGTTTGTTGAATAAAGGCACTACACTCTCTATTCTTCTCCTTTTGTTGCACTTTGGCTGATCATAAACTCTAAGAAGAGAAGAGACGGTCGGTTAGAGGGAGAGAGAGAGTAGGAGATTGAAGGTTTGGTCAAGGAACTTGGAGATTTTGGAAGATTACTCAAGAAATTGCTATAGATTGTGAGAATTAAAGCTCCTTGGTGAGTAACCCATGAGTTCTTGTTATAATTTTGTAAATTTAAGGTTGATTATTGATCAAGAGTAAGAGTTGAGATATAATTGAATTGGTCTTGTGGAATTGAGGGCCCATATGTGCATGCATGAAAGGAATTGTTTTGAATTTGCATGTTTGAGCTTGAAATGCATGAATCATGTAGAGTTTTGGTTATAGCTCATGTTGTAATCACCATTTGTATCATCTAATTTGAGAATTAGAGTAATAAGCCACATGCATGTGCCATTCAAATTAGTATAAGTGTTAAATGCATGAGATTATTATGTCGATAAAGAATTTGGTGGAAAATGAGCCATGCATGTGTTTGATTTATGGAATTAAGCTTCTAAATGCTGTAATTTGATGTTTGTAACATGTGAGTACATGAATGTTTGAAGTTTGAGCTGTTATAGGCAAGAAAGGTTGGGTAGAAAGTCGAATTGGAGCTCAAGAACACAATCTGGAAAACCCAGAATTTTGATATCCGCTCGAGCGGGAGAACCGCCGCTCGAGCGGAGATTTTGAGCTCCCAGTATTTTCTTGTAGGCTTAGTGTCCGCTCGAGCGGGGATTGATGTGGGATGAACTTCCGCTCGAGCGTCCTAGTTAACGCTCGAGCGTAAAAATGAGGTATCCAGTACTTTTTGCAGACATGGCGTCCGCTCGAGCGGGAAAGATCACGCTCGAGCGGGGAGCCATGTTGAGAGGCCTTCCGCTCGAGCGCCAGAATGGACGCTCGAGCGTAAATTTCACCTATCCAGTACTTTTGCAGGCCTCAAGGGTCCGCTCGAGCGGGGAATTACACGCTCGAGCGGGGACCCTGTTTTCTGAAATTTTGTATGTTCGTTCTGTGTTTCGTTTTCCGTTCTCTTTCACTTGCAATCACTCTTAGGCATGCATAGAGCATTGTAATTGAGTTAAAGAGATAAGAATGAAGCCTAAAGAGGAATATGTGAATTAAAGAACAGATTGAACTAATTGTGACCCATATGTGTTACATGATATGTAGGGTCAAGCTCCAGGGCAACTCCGCAAGCCGATCACTGTGAGTAATATCTGACATACATTATTGTCCAATTGCTACTTCTATGTAAGTTTTGTGAAGTTCATTAATTTGAATGGTGGACATAGCTTGATACGAAAGTTTGAAAGGCCTATGTGCCAGTTTGATACGAAAGTTTGAAAGGCTTATGTGCCAGTTTGATACAAAAGTTTGAAAGGCCTGTGTGCCAGTTTGATACGAAAGTTTGAAAGGCCTGTGTGCCCGTGTGATACAAAAGTTTGAAAGGCCTATGCGTCGGTTTGATATGAAAGTTTGAATGGCCTCTGTGCCAGTTTGATACGAAAGTTTGGAAGGCCTGTGTGCTAGTGTGATACGAAAGTTTGAAAGGCCTATGCGCCGGTTTGATATGAAAGTTTGAAAGGCCTATGTGCCAGTTTGATATGAAAGTTTGAAGGGCCTAAGAGCCAGTCTGATATAAGGGCCTAAGAGCCAGTCTGATATAAAGGCCTAAGAGCCAGTTTGATATGGAAGTTTGAAAAGGCCAAAGGCCAGTTGACATGAATGAATTGGGCCCTAGCCGTCTGTTGTATAATGTTTCAATGCATTTCTCTTACTTGATATTATTCATTGGGCTTTTGCTCACGCTCATTCATGTGTTTGTAGGTGAGCCAAGGGAGGTCCGGACCCAGCCCCAGTAAGCCTAAGTGGATTAACATAGGTTTTGGGAAGTCAGCCCTCGTGTCTCACGCACGAGACCCATCTTCGCCTTTTTGATATGTAGTTATATTTTGTCACGTTGGCGAAGTTTTGTATATGTTTGTATATAGTTTCACGGGTTGACATAGTTTTGAATGATCCTGTCTGTACTGAACTTTTGATACTTTAATTCTGTTGTGAGTTATTAATGTTTATATGTATGACTTGTTGACGTGCCATGTAAGCACAGCTCTAAGGACAAGGTTTTTTTTTTAAATTGCTTCCGTTTGGCCCCCTTTAACTCTGTTAAAATACGTTTGGTTTGGTTTGAGGCCGTAGGTAATCCCACGATTACTGGCCGGTTATGTCCTTAACCCACGGGGGTGGGTTCGGGTCATGACACAACGTTTCTTCCCTCTCATCTCTGCAATAGTCGAACCCTAAGGTACTTACAATCTCTTGATCCCTTACTCTCACTTTTTCTCATCAATGTACCAAACCCTATTTCACCCGATTGTTCTAGAATGAAAATCACGTTCCTACGTTAAGCGATTGATTTTCCTAGTCGCCACGCTAAGTTCCCAGATTTGGGGGTTTTGTGCTGACTTCATTTTGGATAGAATTTACCGAGTTTTTAGTTTGAATCTACTGGTGATCATTGTGATTTGTTTGTTTGATGGTTTGATTTCAATTGGTGGTTCCAATTGTTGATTCCATATTCACTTACATGTTAGCAGTTTGTAAGAATTAAGTCAACTAAAGACCAAATTTTGAGCAACCAATTTGGAACAAGTATTGCTTTCATTCGAGTGTGGTTGCTTTATTTGGAGGTCTTTGGTATTGTATTAGATTCTTAAGTTGTTTAATATGCATGATACTCAATTGTTGTTGTCCACTTTAGACTACCTTTTAATGTATTAGACACTATGCAATACTTGAATGGCAAGGATTGAATTGGGATTAATACTCAATTGTACTAGCTAGTAGAATCTATTGTAATTTATTTCCAGTGCCTAGAGTATAATCTCTTGTCATTTATTTCTGGTGCCTTGAACAGGAATAATAGAAAGGAAGTTTTCTAGAGGGTCTCTAATACATAATTAGCAAACATATAAAGTATTAAAACAATATTGTTTGAGTCATTTATCTCATTAGGGACTTCAGCAATTTCGATATCCAAACCCAAGATCTTCCTGATATGTTTGAATGTTTGGCTACTTATCTATATAAAAAAAAAAAGTGACAATATTTTGATTTTTTTCCTTTCTTTTTTTTGTTTTGTATTTTTTTGCCCGATAAGCAACAAAAATTTATTTTGCATTTTCCCTTTTATTTTTCTGCTTTTCTTTTTGTATCTTTCTCTCCCTTTCAGTGGGTGTAGAGATATTACTTCCTTTATCCATTTTATGTCTTAGTTGGCTTTGCACAAACTTTAAGAAAACATCCTTGAATGATAAATTTAAAAAATGTCCTTCGTTTTGAATATTTTCAATTTATAGCCCAATTTTTTCTTGGGGTTTTTTGGGAGCCCTTCATCATAAAACTTTAATTACTTCTGTCATACACAGATGAAAATATCCATTTATCAAATGTGTGTTCATGATTTTTAACTCCTAATTCAATCTTTATCAAGAAATAAAGAAGACAAGAAATCTCAGTGGTTGGCTTGTGTCCTTGATTTTGCATACATAATGGACTTGCGTCTTTCTCATTGGGAGTATAATGAGCGATTATAGAGGAAGTGAATAAATTTGGTAACTCATTCCATTTGTTGGAGTTTTTTTCTTTGTGACTCATTTTTTTAAAATGTCTTGTACTTTTTCCATTATTTTAATTTTTTAGAATGTTCTAGTTTCAAGTGAAAAAGTTGTTACCACTTGTTAGGTTGAAATATTTGGTTCTAAAGATGGAAACAGGAAGGCAGGTTTTTTCTGTGGATCTTCTGGAGAGATATACAGCAAAGGGGCATGGAGTTATCACATGCATGGCTGCTGGCAATGATGTTATTGTATTAGGAACTAGTGAATAAAGTTTTACATTCAGTACAAGGGCTTTGTCTACCCCGCCTGTGTACAGTAGGGATCAGAACTCCACTTCTCTCCCGCAGAAAAGAATATACACCGATAACTCAGTCAGAGCAAGGCAGTATGGCTAGTTTAGAAGAGATGGTGCGCCACCTTCAGGAAAGCATGAAAGCAATGCAGCAGGATGCCGTCCGTCAGGCAGATTTCGCCAGGCAACAGGCCACAGTTGTGAGGAACAGGCAGAGACAATTGCCAGGCTAGAGCAACAGACCGGAGCGTCTGCTTCGCATCCAGTTCCTCCCCCTCCCCCGCCAGGAGTTCCTAACGTCGGGGAGACAGCCAATGTTCAAACTGATACAGAGCTGCCTACAGGACCACCCCCACCTCCAAACCTACCTCAAATCCAACCTCAGCTATCAAAAACACCTACCAACCTACCGGACTCTCCCTTTGAGTTCGAGACTGATCCTACCGCACTGAAGTTGAGCAAGCTTGAAAAGCTGTTCAAGAGATCACAGGGGGTCAACACTATCCCTGATATTGAAGATGGATACACCGATGCAGCTGTGACGCTGCCCGACAGATTCAAAATGCCTCATATTGATCGGTTTGACGGGTCCGGGGACCCCATGGTACACTTGAGATTGTTTTCAGATGTTCTAAGGCCAATGGGCCTCAGTAGGCTTCAGAAGTTGTCTTTGTTTGGCCGGACCCTATCATGTGGCGGCCATTTGGTATGCCAAGTTGGAAGATGACGTCAAGAATTGGGACGAAATGGCTGAGGCCTTCATCGCACAGTATTCGTATAATACACAGATTGAGATTACGACCCGTGATCTCGAGACGACTAGGCAAGAGCCTAAGGAGAGTTTTTCAGAGTTTGTAACCAGGTGGAGGGCCAAGGCTTCGATGATGGCCTTGAGGCCTACGGACAAAGACCAGATTCGGATGATTGTGCGCAATCTTCAGCCGAAGTTGATGCAAAAGATGATAGTTCTGTCTCTCCCCTTCCCTACTTTTTCTGACCTTCATGAAATGGGGGTGCAGATTGAGGACGCCTTAAAGCAAGGCTTGATTGACAACGACCGGGAGCAACCCCGACGAACTTTCAACCGTGGTAGCAATGCAGGCCCGAGTGGCACTACTACTACTAGAGCCACCGAAGTAGCATGGTCACCGCCAATCCCCCTCAAAGAAATCGGCAGCTGCGCCATTTTCCGGTGCGTCCGGAAGCAACCCACAAACAACCAAATACCCACCCAGAAACACCAGAACCTTCGCCCCACTATATATGCCCCTATCCAAGCTCTGGGGGTTCTGATCAAGAAGGGCATCTGAAGCCCCTGGAGCCGCGGCCCTTACCAGAAAACTTCCCCTAACCACAACCCGGCCAAGTACTGTGCGTTCCACCACCACAACACACGGCCACGACACCGACCAGTGTTTTCGGTTACGTCATGAGATTCAAGATCTCATTGATAATGGGGTGATCCTGCCTCTTGAAAAACCCAATGTTACCACAAACCCTCTCCCCACACATAACCAAGCTCACCGCCCAAAAGACTCAATTTCATCCATATTGGGGACGTGATCTACGACCCTAGTATCTACATCACACCTACCCACCTCCCTAAACCAGAAGTATTTCTTCCTGATTGCACCGCCTTGTGCATGATGGACGTCTTCGAAACCCAACCAAAGCCAGTGGTGGTGACCATCGAGGATAGGAGAGAGGAAGTCCCAAAGGAAAAGAGGATTGTTGGGTCAGAATCTGCGGGATTTGGAATTTGTGTCAAGAAAGCGTATAGTCCGGGTGACTACATTTCATCAGTAGGTCAAGATGGGCCCGGAGTAGAATTGCCAACAGAGGGAGAATTGTGTGTGATTTACGGAGATAATTTGGGGCAGGGAACAGATGATGTAACAGCTGTGGGGGAGGACCTTGCCGAACTCCAGTTTTACAGCGACCAGGACCCAGAGGATGCGACCGTCGCATGGTTTGATTATGAGAATTCAGCCGAAGTTACCAGGTGGTTGGACGATCAACCTGATGTGATAGGAGAATTTCAGGCAGAGCAGGGCCCGGTAGGGGCAGGAATGTCAGTAACGGCCGGGAGGGTCGAAGAGCAGAACACATCGCCGGAGGGCACCGGTGTCGAGAATTTCGCCCGAGATTGGAACATTTTGAGTGCGGAGATGATGGAGCAGTCAGTCATGCCAGAACAAGCAAGTTTCGAAGATTCCGAGAGAACCAGGAAAGCAAAGGCCCCTGTGGGGTTGAAACTGCTGTGTCATAGGAACCGAGAATACCTCAGGTATGTGGATGAAAGGTGCTCGCACAAGAACAGTCTGTACCAGAGCCGGACAGGTGCCTGTCGGCCGCTAATGGAATGTGTGGGAACGAAGATTTATGTCTTGCTCACACCGACGAAGATTGGGGGAATAACCGACCTGATAACACTTGGTACCCGGTCGAGAGGTTGACCACATGACACGGAGTGGGCGGTATTTTAAACCCCCACACTTAGATCAACCGAAGCCTCGGGAAAGGACAGAGAAGCTGAGAAGCAAAAAGAGAAGCAGCTTGAAGAAGAAGCTGTACTCAAACAGCTGAAAAAGATACAGGCGGACATCTCTATTTGGGGGCTGCTCATGGCTTCGCGAGTACATAGAGAGGCTATTTTATCAGCCATGGACAAAGCAAAACTTTCGATAGAAACCACGCCAGAGCAGCTGGTGAGATTGGTCTTCCCGGGGGGAGGTACCCCGATGCTGACCTTTTCCGACAAAGAACTTCCGCCCGAGGGCGTGAATCATAATAAACCCCTCTACATCTCCGTGGAGTGTAGGAATAAGTGGATACCGGTGGTGCTCGTTGATACAGGGTCCGCCATCAACGTTTGCCCGGCAAGAACAGCTTACGCGATTGGTTTGAAGGTCGCGGATTTTGTACCGACAGCCCAGGTCATCAGGGCATATGACAACACAAGCCGAGAGGTGATGGGGACCGTTAAAATCCAGACCAAGGTTGGGCCGGGACAGCAGGAGATAGATTTTCATGTCTTAGAAGTGCCGGCGACTTTCAATTTGTTGTTGGGGCGGCCGTGGCTGCATCAAGTAAAGGCAGTATCATCTACTTTGCATCAAATGGTGAAATACCCCTACGGGAAGGGAGTAGCCATCGTCTTTGGGAATTCGTCAATCCACCCGCCACCAGAGGTGTCCACGCCTGTTCTAGAAATCGAGCATGGCATGGAAGATGTGTTCATATCGGGTTTTACCTTGGCCGAGGCTCAGGTCGTACGGAATGTTATGGCTACAAATGAAGAGATATATGTTAGTGCCCAAGCAGTGTATCTCATGAATAAGCTCCAATACATCCCCGGGATGGGATTAGGGAAGAGCGGCCGCAAAGGTATCGCAGCGTTGGCCGAGGTGCCGCACGACCCCCATACCTTTGGCCTGGGATATACGCCCACCAAGGAAGACTGGGTAAGAAAAGGAAAAGAGACGGCTGCAAGAGCCAAGGCAAACAGATGGGAAAACCATTTGAATTAATGCATCGGCCCATCCGAGGTACCCTGAACGGACGCTTCGTCCGGGAGGGGGAAGATTTTCCATTCTGTGGTTTTCCGGAGCCGTGGTGGAACGCAGAGAAGAAGCGCGTCCCGGGTTTTGAAATTTTCTTTGACCTACAATTATCTGGGGATGATGTTGTTGAAAGCAGACAGACCAGCGGTTGAGACCGAGTGTAGCAAGGACCAGAGTCTGCGGACACAGAGTTTGAAATAGGGGTAGCACTGGCATGTCTACTTTCAGATCCTTCGATCGACCAGTTGTGCTTGGGGATAACTCCTCGGTGTCTATGATTGGATGAAACGGCTGCGGGCCTACCAACAGCTATTTTGGATGCATCCATCGCACCCTCCCTCACCTGGCAGTACGAGAGGATTTTTATCTAGCAGCACCGGATCAGGTAGTGAGCCGGAATCTGATTCCACCGAGTCTTGTGAGTCGGAATCAGGTCCAGCTCGTCTGAGTCTGAGTTCGGTATTCCTGGGGGTGATAACCCAGATACCACAGTCCTGTCCAGGTCGTCTTTTTCTTTCTCTTTTGAGTCTGTTGTAACAGAAGAATTGGACGCTCGGAAGTATCTAATGAGAATGAGGTAACTGTGGTTTCGAGTACTTTTCTGTGCCTTTTGGTTTATTGCTTAAATCAGGACTTTCAAAATTTTGATAAAAACGACGAGGACGAAATTCCTCCCGTGTTTTGCAACGACTAATTGAACAAGAGCATGAGAGGTTTGTTAAACCCTTAATGGATGAAATCACTACCCGTGAACATTGGTACTGAGAAGGACCCGCGGCTGGTCCAGATCGGGTCCACGTTGTCTTCAGAGGAACGCGAGCGCTTAGTCGCTTTATTAAAAGATTTCAAAGATGTTTTTCGCGTGTCCTACGAAGACATGCCTGGAATCGATCCTGAGATTGTACAGCACCGGATCCCTCTTGACCCGA